>JADLZL010001090.1:0-44670 GCA_015844335.1 Chrysopogon serrulatus
AGTAGTGGATACGACGGCACTGCAAAATTTGATATGCATGCGTACTACTAGTAGTACGTACTGTAGCAGTGATCATGCATTATTAGGATGTGTGGTTTTTTTTCTCTCTCTCCACCAGGCAAAAAATTTGCGTCTCTTTTTTAAATAATTAAGATAATTTTTTAATACAACACGCCTTGATAATGTCCTATAAAAAATCAGAAGAGTACGTTATACATGGATATGCATGCTCGATGTCATCGTAGATGCATCACCATTAGTGAAAACGGCCAACATGATAACTAAGAACATAATACTCCCCTAGCTAGCTCTATATATCTGAAAAAGAATACAAGTACGGATTGCATGCCACCAAAAATAGTTCAAGATTTGACTAAACTTCTAATGAATACTATTCACATTTATGGCTCAAAAAAATTTATCATAAAAGTGCATTTCGTGATTAATCTAATGATATTTATTTAATTTGATATCATAAATACTAATAACTTTTATTTATAATTGATCAAGGTTAAGATACTAAACCATGCATGAGACTATGCGAGAATTGTATTCTTTTTATGGACGGAGTGAGTATATGTAAGAACATTGTCATGATTGATATGAATGTAAAAGATATAAATTAAGGGCTATACCAAAGCCTCCGAGCAGAAGCTCGACTCTCTCTGATCTAACGTGACTACCCATGCTTTTATTAGTTCTTCTTCTCTCTGGATCAGCGGTGATTAATTGATGTTCAGGGTTCAGGTTGTGGTGTGTACACATGCATTCATATAACTAACGTGAGAGATACGGTAATCCAATAATTCATGCATGCATACAAAACCTGCAGAGACACGATCAGCAACGTACGTACCAAGTAGTTATTAGTCTTTCATGGGGATCACCGGATCACCCATATGAATCTTGATGGTCAGAACAGATAAAGAGCGGGCCGGTGGGTACGATCGAGAGAGATATATTGATCTTAATCTCTCTCACTCTCACCTAACACATGCATATCCCGATTGAGATCATCGGAGTACATGGATGGATGATGCAGTTCGCATGCACGTGGGCGTACGAGATACTACTACTGTAATATATAATAGTATACGCCAAGCGCAATAACACAGCACGCTGTACTGCGCACCATAGCAGTGATGTGTATATGTATATATATACACAGACACATGCACAGTAATTAGCATTGATGCGCGTATATATACACACACATATCTACGTAATTCAGCTGCAAGGTGCTGATGGGTATTATATATATGTACGGTACTGTACGCACGTATGTTAATTGCAGTATCAGTAGCTAGCACCGACGGCAACGTCGACGTCGACGACGTCTACATACACCATACCAATATATAATTGCATCTCGCTCGCATGCATGCATGAGTACGTCTACATACACTATACTAGTATATATAATATAGGCAACTGCTCCGGTACACCTCCTCATAAAAATTGTACACATCTCGAGACAACCAATTAAACTAGTTAAGTATTTTCTTAATTATTTTTCTATCTGGGTCATGGTTGGATCCAGCCCACCCAACACAATACTGAGTCAGAGCCCTGACCCAAAAGGTAAATCATGTCTCCTATAATCTCCGTTCCGTGCTGTTCCGTTTCTCCGTCGACGAAGGAAACGTCGCGATCATTCTGGAGCAGCGGTAACCGGACGACCCAGCGAACGGTGGCACCTCCATCCCTTCCTCTCTCGATCTAGTTTCGCCGTGTGCTGGCAGCCTCCGCCCATCCACCTCGATCCTGTTTCGCCGTCTACTAAACAGCCAGCAAGGAGGTCCAGTTGCGCCGCTCGAATTGGCATGAGGAGGTGACGAAGCAGATTGGAGGAAGGGCTCACATGCCACCATTTGCCCCTTCGATGGAGGCACCGCCGTCGTCATCGATAAGCTGCCGCCGCCGCTACATGCATCTCTTGCGCAAAATTGAACGGCCGCCGCATCTCATATGCAATGGAATAACGAACATAAATGGGATCCAGATGGTAATGGAGACCAGGTCGAGGAAAGCGGAGCGGCGCCGTGGCTGCTTGATGAGGGAAAGCAACGCCGCGGAATCTGAACGGCGATGAGTCGGCTTGGGTCCGAGCTTGGACGGGTCGGGCCCATGAGCGTCAAGTGGAAATAATTTAGAAAAAATCTAATTATTTGGCTATGGTGCTTTGAGATATGTGCATTTTTAGGGAAGAGGAGTACCGAGCAAATGCCATATAATAATTGCAGTGATCCAAGGGCTATAGCTCCCGTTGCTCCCACACGGTCGACTTCGGGCGGCGAAAACCCTAGCCCCGATGCCAACCCTTCCTCCCCCTACCCCACACCCCTCGCCGCCACTAGAGGATCTCTCCTAGATGTTCGAGCTTCTACGTGTGGGGGCGGCGCTCGGCAACCATGGCTCGTGGCACGGTGGCTCGCGGTGGCGGTGGGTAAGGCGGCGGTTGGGCGCAGCGGTGGCGTGGAGGTGGACGCTCTGGTTGGGGCTGCTTTGCCCCCATCGTTGCTCGCCCGGCGGGGCGCCACGGCGGCAGCGGCGATTATGGCTCCGCCCACCAGATCGAGGCTGGAGGCGGATCCGTCCATCTCCGGCCCCGGCGGTGGCGCGGCGGCGTGGCGGCACGTGAGCCGTGTGCTGCAGGCGCCGGGGCGTCGTGATTGTGGCGCCTTCCGCCCGGTGGCCGCATCTCGAAGTTGCCTTGGAGGTCTAGGATTCGATGCGGTGTTTCGGTCATTTGGTGTGTAAGGTGCAGCAGTGGTGGTTCGGCGAGGGGTCCTACATGGTGGTGGCCTCTTCGGTGTGGTGCGGTGGGCTTCTCTTTTGACTTCTGCTAGCAACACATGGCTGTGGCTGGGAGATCGGCATTCGTGTATGCGTGACCTGAAGACGACGAAGGCATGGTGGGGGAGTCGGGGTAGCTACATGGCTTGCAGCGGACCGCTTGGCGGCTAGTTCTGCATGGTAGCGATCGGTTGGCGTGGGACATCGTCGGTAACGATGGCGCTTTTGCGGTGAGGGCTACTTGTCGGCTCTCTCTTCTTTTTTAGGCAAAGCTGTTGTTCCTTGTTTTAGTTGTTAGTTGAGTGGGTAGTGGATAGTTAAATGGATAGTAGGCTCGTTTCGACCAAGTTGGAGCAAGTAGTGGAGTTGTAACAAAGTGGTGTACTCTCTTTAGTTGTGTGGTTTTTCGGCTCAGATCCCACTCAAAAAACTAGACGGACACTTGTCTTTTTTTTCTTTTTTCGTCTAATAGAAATCACGACAAAAGTTTTGCCGTCCTTTCGAAAAAAAATAATAATTGCATCCATGGATCGGAGTACGTAGGAGTACGTACATGATGCATGCATAAGCACACGTACACGTACGCGGCGCGCGCCGCGAGCCGTACGTCGACTCATCGGCGACGATGGCGAGCAAGGAGCAAAACGGAAACATCAAACATGCATCATATCATTCTGACGACGACGGACGACGCGACGGGCCGCGCGTTGACAGCAGATCATGCATCATATCGATGGATAGATCCATGGGCCGGCCGGCCGGTCGACTCGATCCGGCCATCGAACACCGCCGCCGCGGCCCGCCCGCGCCCGAACAGTTAGTTACTCGCTCGGTCCCAAAAATAGATGACGTTTTTTGGGTGTTTCGCCTTAATAAGTTTGACTTCGATTTATAGAAAATACGTATAATATTTATATCTCCAAATAAATTTGTTAAAAAACTAGATCTAAAGATCTTTTCAACAATAATAATTGTGATACTAATCGATGTTATTTACTATTTTTAAAAATTGACGGCAATCGTTTCTCAGGAAGCGAAACCACATCTTTTTTGGGACGGAGGGAGTATTAGTTAGAGGATGTGATCGTCAGTACGTTCGCTGCCTGCTGGTGTGACGTCATCGATCGTCGTCGATCGACCAGTGCGCATGCGTGGAGGATCCGGCGAACCAGCGTTGCAGCACGGCAGCCGGCAGTACACAGTAGTGTACGTACGAAAGAATCCAGGAGCGTGCGTAACAGCGGACGGATCGGATCCCCGGCCGGCACGTACAGTATGTACAAACGTCCATGGATCCATCAACAGGGTTATTATTTATTAATTTATGTCGATCAAGATAGATAATACTACTGTATATGGGTCGCCGCCGTTGGAGGATGATACGGTACGACTAATAATAAGCAGCGTACTCCTACGACGTGAATTCCCGATTCCAAATTGCCCGTTTGGGTGTACCAAGCTTTTCCACATCTGATCTCTTCTCAGCATCATCGAATTAACGCGGCCTCGATTATCGATTGGCACTCAAACGAGCCAGCAAGCAAGCGACCATGCATGGTGGTGGCCCATTGCTGGTGGGGGCTAGCTTCCACACAGTTGTTAGTTGCGCCTCCAGCCAATGCAATGCAAGCAAGCGTCTAGGAACATGCATGTGGGGGATGCAGTAGTAATCAAAGCTCCCGATCGATGAGCAAGGCATGATATATAAAGACAACAAAAATCCCACTCACCATAGTACTACTACTACTACTACTATATTTTTTCCCCCTCGTGGAGCCCCCACTCAAGCTACTGTAGCGGACGGATCGGATCGATCCCGGGCCGGCCTGCACGTACAATACAAATGCATGTCCATCTCCTCGAGCATCTCCAAGAATTTGCTAAAATTCACTTGGTAAATTTTATGATTTGGCAACTCTCTAAAAATATATATATCAAAAAAAAAAGAGTCTCTCTTCAATAGTTTGGCATAATTCACTTGTCAAACCAGATCAAATTACATCAGGAACCCTGAGACAGAAAAAAATTATATTTATGCCCTTCCACCTCTTAAAAACTTACATCAAGAACCCTGAGACAGAAACAAAATTATTTTTATACCCTTCCACCTTTTCTAATACGATTCGGGGTGAGTCGAAAGCACGCATATATACGCCGCCGAGACTTTTTTTCCCAACTTGGGATAAATGGTAACCTAGGATGAGAAACCGTTGGAGAAGGTTTTTTTTTTATGTTTTTTATAAAAAAAAAGAATGGCAACTCAAGATAGGGAACCGTTGGAGATGCTCTGGTGTTCTTACTCGTTTGGGTGTAGCAAGCTTTTCCCATTTGATTTCACTATCGTATTGTTCACTTGTCTTATCGGTTGTTTGAAGAGTATTTTTTCACAACAACCAAACTAGGCGGTTTGACCGTAACCTCTCAATCGGCACGCAAGCAGCGAGCGACCGTGGCGGGCCATTTGGTGGGGCTTCCACAGCACAGTTGCGCCTCCAGACAATGCAAGCGTCAAGGTCTATGGGGATGCAGTAATCAAAGCTGCCCATGAGCGAGATGGTGTGTGTGTGTATATATATATACACACACACACACAAAACAGAAAAGAAAAACTTCATTATGTGTCATATATGGGCGTTTGCAACGGTGTGAGCTATACCACTAGCTCTAAACTAACAAATACGTATGGTGGAAGGAGTCTGCCTAGCTTAAAGATCATCCAGTGGATAAGAGAGGAATACATCGTCAAGTAGTATGTTAGACTTCTCTTTATCCCACACTGGTCTTCTCTTATCTTTTGCACTAGTATTTAGTTATTAGAAAATTATGAGCGAGCTCTAAGTTATACTATTGGAAACACCCTATGTATTGAGTTGGATTAAGAGGCCCCACTCACGCTACAGGACTGACTGGTCAACTTAACTGCCGACTACTGTCCATCACAGGTTGCTTCGAGACAGCAGGCGGTTATAAGTTATCATTATGGGCTGATATCATTAACAAACACTGAGGTCCTAGCTAGCTAGCTATAGCTTGGAGAAGGCCTATCCAATCAGGTGCTTACTCTGCAGATTCTCTTTCCCTCCGTCCCATGAAGAGTATGTCGCCCGTGAAGCGTGTTTGTGTGGGGAACACGGTTTTTCAACGACAAAATCTATGGGACGGAGGGAGTACACTCCTACTTGAACTCTTGAAGGCTACTTTGCATTGAGGTCCTACTCTACTATTACTTCAAGGCCACTTTCCATGCACAGAATTGAATCCGAGATTTGCAGCACCCCCTACACACCACTCGCGATCGATTTGTGCTCAATCCCCAAACGTCTCGTCGGATACTCGGATCGCACGCGTATCGTCTTCATTAACTCTCCGGTAATGACCCATGGGATTCGTTTCATAAATGAGGCCGGGGGGGCCGCCGGGAGGGAGCTAGGAGAAATCCATGGCGGGCCACCATTGTTGCATCTCCGATCTGCCATTAAAGAAAATAATTAACTGCGATGCTGTGCATGCGCGCGCCCGCGCTAGCTAGTGGCGCCGTAGCCTGCTACTAATAGTACTCCGGCCTATATAGGCGGCGTAAACACCCGCCAGGCCGCGCCATGATAGCGGCAACGACGACGGCGAGTCGCCGGCGGCGACCGACGCGGCAGCCGCCTGAGGTTCGTCAAAGCTGCCATTGATCACCCGTTTAATCACGCAATAATGAGGCCGCAGATCGCACCATTAGGCGCGCGTCGACGACGATGGAAGCTTTTAGACCGGCGGCCCGACCGGCCGGCTGCTGGCCGCCGGGGCCCGGGACCAGGCGCAGAGGCTGCCGCCGCCAGGGGCGACACGATGGGACTCGCCGGATCCTTGGACACGGATTATTAGGCGACGGCTTGCATCTCGATCAGTTAATGACGAGTTCAAGGCGATGTTTGTACTATTGTAGTACGGATCCATGGATATGCAAGTACAGTATGGGTGATGCATTCGCCACACTAGATGCTGCCGACTTTAAATAACGATGGTGGGACGGGTCTACTGTATGCATGCATGAACTTTTAATTCGTTTTATTTTGTAGGAGAGAATTTTTCAAATCCAGTGATGAGATGGGATGGGGGTTTGTATATCCTGATGAGTTTTACAACTAGCAAAGTACATACAGGTACTCTCTCTCTCTGTGTGTGTTGGGTTGGGGTTGGGCCGGGTTGGGAATTGGGAGGGGGGAATTGGGGAAGTACTGCACGAGGTATATGAAAAATGTTGTAGAGGAGAGGGCTTGCTGTTGGCTTAATGATAATTGGCCACACACTAGAATCTTTGAATTAATTAGCAAATAAAGGAAAAGGTATCCATCCTGTATATACTCCTGCCGTTGATGATGTTCTGCAAACACTGACGCAAAACCTTTTGTTACAGATAGGAGAATTCAGAGGACCGTTATGTTGTTCCACAACAAAGCTTTTAGTGGAAAAGGAACAAAAAAAAAAAAAAAATTAATGCGGATGCGGATGCTCCGATGCTGGTCCTCATACATCATGCATATCCCCCCTTCACTACTCACCACCAAAAGTTGACACAGCCACTTTTATTTATTGTGCACCCAGATGTTCATTATTATTGACCGAATCAAGAATTAAGTTATGTCAGGGATCAATTGGTCAGCCCCAACACATCCCGGATCAGACTTTATTTAATCCATTCATTCATACTCACGGCAAAAAAAAAAAGAAGGAAAAAGCTGACAAATGCACTTGAATTGGCGGATTCAACGAGTTAGTAGTATCTAAAATATTGATCATTAATAACTACAGTATGTACATATCGGTTGATCGTCGCGTTTCGCCAACCCCACGCACAGAGTGAAAGCAATTAAAACAGTTAGTAAAAGGCAATTGCAACGAGCGAGCTAGCCAACAATTAATCAATGGCGATGAAAACTAATGTTTTTTTCTTTTCAATTCATTCATCAAACCCCTGTGTACTTGCGATCGAAGGATGGCACTAGCTAGTGTTTGAGATCAATATATACAAATCCTGACGTACTTATCATAGTTCACATTTTCATTCTTTATATGGACATATTCTTGTCTAGATCAGAATTCAACGAAATTCTTTTTTTGTGTGCGCGCGCGCGTGTGCACACGGCACGTCGATCGTCCAAACGTCGTCTTGAAAGCAAGACGACGACGACGACGACGACTACTACTACTACTGTACAATCTAGGGCACGTGCCACGTACGGTTGCATTGCAGCTAGCGCAGTACGTAGGCAGTAGTAGTCGTAGCACCACCAAAAACGTCGTCTCTAGCTCGTGTGCGTACATCGCCGTCATCATTCGCACGCGGTTTGGGGTATGGCGCGCGATCGATGCATCTCTCAGGACATACTCCATATACGTGCATCATCATATATACATGCATTCGTACGTACTGATCGATCGATTCAAATCACATCTCGTAGCACTACCTTCGATCGCTCGAGTGTCCCATGCATGCATGTCTATTTGGACTAGCTAGGTCAAGAGAGATGAATGATACTACTACTACTCTAGTAGTCTAGTAGGAGTAGCTACTAGCTAGCTGTATGTACATGCCACATGTATCCATAGGCTTTGGTTCTGTTTGTTCGGATGATTTTGGATGGTTTTAGATGATTTTTATCAGAGAGAATAAGTTGGAATAAGCCGAAACAAACTGAACGAACAGAGCTAATTCTCAATCGATCGATGCAACCCGGCCCTTATTATTATTATTATTTTCCTCCTTTGAAGTCGGTCGACAAAGCTAGATCGAGCTTAGCTGTTGATGGTGGTCGTGACTATTGAGCCATCATGAATGAAGCTAATACTAATAAGCTAGATCGCGGACGACGACGTAACTCCACGGATTTTGCCAAATCGTCGTAAGGCTGTGCCAAGATACTTACTTACCATCACTGCATGTGCATGATGATCATCGCGTCTCTTTCTTCCCGCCCTAGATAGCTGCCCAACGGAACGGCCGGATTGCCCGAACATTCATAGTAGTCACTATAGTAACAATAATCACTTCCCTCACTGAGAACTGCTGGCGGCACTGGGAGTACAGTAAACACAAACACAGTAGTAGGAGTAGTGCCGAGCCCATTATGATCAGATCATGCGTCATTACGTTCCCTCAGCTTTATCTGATCGCCCGTTATTTATCGGGGCTTTTTGCCTTTTGCCTTTTGGGATGGTGGTGGTGATTATTGACCCATCATGACACACACAGGGCCGGCCAGTGGCAGAGAGTGATCGCCGGTCCGGGCCAGTCAAGGTTTCGACAAGACATGCTTGAATCTTCTCTTAATAATAATAATCTTGTGCCGCGTGGCCCAACTAAGCACATTATCATTTTTTATGAAACATTCATATTGTCTTTTTTTCTAAAAAAATGTTCTCCTGGTCCTAGAAAAAAATTACAATCCCTTATAAAAAAAAAACATACTTACTAGGACACGACATCGATCTTTTGTGGCCTTTCCATTGCATCAGCCATGGTGCACGCTTTCCCCTCTTCCTCCCCGTGACAGAGCACAAGAGCCAAACACCCTGCCACTGGAAGCTTGTGGAGCGCGGGCCCCACCAACCCCCCCTGCATCTCCCCCACTGGGTCCGTCGCATTCCTCGTCCCGCCCGCCGCTGCCCGCTGCCACGCTACTCTGAAGTCTGACCTCTATAAATCAGCCGCCCACACGTTCCCCGCCACCGCCATCCAACCAGCCAGCCAGCAATCCTCTCGCCCTGCAACCTCCGGCGGCACCTCTCCTCTCCCAAGAGCCAACCGTCACCGTCACAGCCGCCTGCCTGCCTACCGCCGCCGCGCTTGGGCCGCCAGCGAGAGCCAGTGCTGTTCCCGCGGCCTGGGCAGCAGCTCGCGTTGCCGTTGCGTGCGTTCTTGGACACCACCTGGACGAACGGTCGCTGTCGCGGTGGTCGCCTCGACTCCCCGGCCCCGGCCGTCGCTGTCGTTTGGCCTCTCCGATCCCCCGCCCGGCCCATCTCCTCTTCCTTCCTTTCGCTTTATTTCCCACCTCCTCTCCTGCCTGCCTGCCCTGTCGCTCAGCGGCAAAGCAATCATGGAGGCGCGCAGCTGGGTGGTTCGGGCTCGCTCTGACCTGACCTCCGTCCCGTCCGCCGCTCTTCTGTTCCCCGCCGTCGACAAATCACGCCGCGCCTTTTTTCTTTCCCAGTTTCAGGTGTTGTTTTGCCACTACCTACTGCTGCTGCTGCTGCTGCTGGTTTTTTTCCGCCCTTTCGCTTTTCTGCTCTGCATCACCCATCAGCCCGTCGTCGTCTCTGCTCAAGCTTATTTTCGCTTTCTCTTCCGCTGGGCGATTTCCCCACCCCCCTTCCTTGTTCTTGCCTGGCATTCGCTTCTCAGGATTTGCTCCAATTTTGCCCAACAAGTCCGCCTCAGGTTTCTTGCTTGGGACTTTGAGCTGATTGGGGACCTGCTCTGAGTTTCCTTCTTGGGTTGGGTTTTGCTGCTCTGACTTCGCCGGCGAATCCGGATGCTTCTGGGCGCTGCGGCTGCGAGGATGGAGGAGAAGCGGGCGATCACGGGGAGGGAGCGGGATCAGTTCCCCGTCGGCATGCGGGTGCTCGCCGTCGACGACGACCCCGTCTGCCTCAAGGTTCTAGAGACCTTGCTGCGGCGCTGCCAGTACCATGGTGGGCCCTACTTGCTTGCTTTATCCATCCCCATTGCCTCATTACTGTTATATTATTCTTGTTATTATTTTTAAAAATAACTATTTTTATTATTATCTGCGGCTAAATAGGCTTTCACTTACCACTAGTCACTTTGTACTACATGTAGTAGATAGTAAAAAAAACATGTCTGCACTGCAACTGCACTTTGTACAATCTGCACATCCAGGACACTGCTTTTCCTGCTGCTGCTTGCAAATTTATCATGTACTAACCATCACTTAAATGTTCTCTGCGACTGCAATAGTTACCACATGCGGAGGAGTAAATTTTTCCCTCCCACGATCTGACATGTTTGTCGCAGGCTTGCTGCTAATGCAAACTCATTATTATCTTATACTGATTAGACGTTGTGATGAACTGATAAAGAGCGCTCTGTGCTTCGTTGACAGTAACAACGACCAACCAGGCCATCACTGCGCTGAAGCTGCTAAGGGAGAACAGGGACATGTTTGATCTGGTTATCAGTGACGTACACATGCCCGACATGGATGGATTCAAGCTCCTTGAGCTTGTAGGGCTTGAGATGGACCTACCTGTCATCAGTAAGCTCCATGTCTTCCTATTCTCTTCGTTCTTCCTATTCTCCAAAGCGCTCCTGGAAGTGAGAGGGGCTTGCTGAATAATGCTGTTTCCACATGTAAAACGTGGATGCTAATCATGTACATTATATATGGCAGTGTTATCAGTGAACGGGGAGACGAAGTCTGTGATGAAGGGGATAACTCATGGTGCCTGTGACTATCTCCTAAAACCTGTTCGTATCGAAGAGCTTAGGAACATATGGCAGCATGTTGTCAGGAGGAAGTTCAGTAAGCGCGAGCGCAGCAATCTTGACATCTACAAAGATTTCAACAAGTTACCAAGCGCCGATTCATGCCACGGTCAGAATCAGGTTATTGCTGGGGCTTCTGACCAGAGTGGGAGGATCAGCAAGAAGAGGAAAGAAATGCATAGCGACGAGGAAGATGATGGCGAGGAGAATGATTTTCAAGAAGGCGATGAACCCTCGGCAGCTAAGAAGCCAAGAGTTGTTTGGTCAGTTGAACTGCATCGGAAATTTGTTGCGGCTGTCAACCACCTTGGAATTGATAGTAAGAACTGTCAACCCTCCCTTTTGCTTTATGTTATCGTCTTCACATATTGCAGCAATTCATTTATGTTTCGTCCTTTATTTTGTTATTGTTGCAGAAGCTGTACCGAAAAGAATTCTTGAGCTTATGAATGTGGAGAAACTCACCAGGGAAAATGTCGCCAGCCATCTACAGGTATGGCATTGGCATTTACTCCTGGCATTAATTGCTGTTACTTCTTTACTTCCTCTGTTTATTTTTTTTAGCCTGTGATGTGATGCATATGAACCAAAACCTTAGGGTCCGTTTAGATGTAGATATTGGGGGAGCTGGAATTGATTTGGGTTCGATACCAAAGCAACCATGGGAAGTGGATCCAGCATCATGAGCCAAAGCATGAGATCTTTTTTATTGTCAATTAAATGTTCACTTGCTTACTATCGATAAAACCAAAGTGTTGCTTACCTTAGTTAGTTTTGTGTCATGGCTGGTGCTAAAATATCATGAAAGGTATTATTTCAGTTTGATTTTTTTGTTTTAGGACATTTGTTCAGTTGGTTTGGAACAATCTACATAATTGATGCAAATCCGTGTTATTTAATTCCTGTGCAAACCCTGAATATAGAGATATTTCATGCAAAAGTATATTGCTTACTCTGGTTTCGTCCATGCCGATGAGTAGATTAAAATTTTATACACACTGCTACAAAATTTCAGATTAGTTGTACACATAGTACAAAGTACAAGTTTACCTCATTTGCTTATATTTCCAATTTTACCCCCTCAATCTACCATTTGCTTTTAGTAAATAAAAATAAAAATAGTGGACTAAGCTGGAAAGCAATAACCTTTACTTATCTCATGTGGGGTTATATATAAATTGTGGTACATACTTATGTTATTGCCTAATCAGTTAGTGTTGTGTGCTATGCAGAAATACAGGCTCTATCTCAAACGGTTAAGTGCTGTAGCATCACAGCAAGCTAGCATTGTTGCTGCTTTTGGAGGTAGAGACCCCTCCTTTCTTCACATGGGAGCCTTTGAAGGTCTTCAGAGTTATCAACCTTTTGCACCCTGTGCTGCTCTATCATCCTTCAGCCCACACGGTTTGCTAGGTAGAACCAGTACGGCAACATTCGGGGTCCCAGAACTTGCTCCTGCCATGACAGTTCAAACTGCTACAAACAATGGCATAATAAGTCACTGTGCTGGTGATGCAAACAAATTTCAACTCTCTGGTTTACAAGAAACCCAACAAGCAAATTTGGGACAAGGCTCGGCCACATCTCTTGGGATCCCCCAACTCCAACAGAAGTGGATCCAGCAAGAAACCAATGATTTATCTGCTGTCTTTTCTGGGAGTGCACTGGCTAATACTCTGTCTGGTGCACTCCAGAGAGCTACAAGCAGTCCATTGCCACCACAAGAACTTTTGGAGAGCGCGCAAACCAATGTTAGTGCCCAGCCACCAATAATAATGCCATCTGTGAGTTCAGAACTGGTTGAAAGGAATGTCGGAGTTTCAGCTAATTTGCAGGACTCTAGTATATCCCAGCAGGGTGCTCTTCCAATAAATGATGGATTTACTGCTGACAAGTTACAATTGCATGATCCATTTGATAGCACTGGTGGAACAAAATTTTCGGTAAACATGCCTTTTTGTCCTTCTCGTAGCCTTACAGCATCCAGCAATACCAAGGGTAGTGCTAGTGCTAGTTCTTGCAGTACGGTGCTGCGCGCTCCTGATACCGAGAGACATCCAAACTACTTGCAGTTTGGAGTTGAAGGCAATTCTAGACATGACATGAATGAAATTAAACAGGACCATCTACATCAAGGATTGAGCAATGGAAGTTTCAGCCATAATTATGGCGCCTGTATGACTGAACAGACAAATCCAAATGTGTCATATCTTATGCCACAAATGAAGCCTAACACCATGGCATCAGAAGATAAACTGAAGCAGAGGAATATTTATGATTTGGGGATTCCAAAGCTCCATGGTGGTTTTAGCTCTAGTAGCTGCAATTTTGATGGTCTTCTCAATTCCATGATCAAAGCGGTATGGACCCTTAGCTGTCATAGTTCTTTCTATTTGTTTTTAGAAAATTCCTATAGCTTTTCTACAGGTTCAATGCTTTTTCTGTAGCATGTACTCTTAATTTTTCCAAGTTAGAAAGCCTTCCCTGACTTCAGGCATACCTATCTGACATTCTGACCCACTGAAAGTACTTAAAAATGTTACTCTTGTAAAAGAAAAATTGTAGAGCCAGACGACCCGACAGAACATGTATGATCCTTGAAATCCGATTTGTTGAAGCCTTGTTTTTATTCTAATGCAGGAGAAGGATGATCTCTCATTCGCGGATAACGACTTGGGGTGCGACTTCTTTCCACTTGGTGCTTGCATATGAGACCTCAATAATCCCTGGTGCAGATTGGTCATCTATGGGATGGGTCAACGGGTGGAGATTGTACACTATTTAGGAGCATTAGCCAGTTATATGTTGCCTGATGTGTTACTATGCCTGGTACTGTGCACACTAGAAATAGTAGGGATAATACAAGTAGCTAAGGATATGGCTTGTAATCTTCATTTTCTCCTTTGCGAAAGGGAAATGGAAGTGATTATGGTTAGGTAAAAAGGAGCAAGTATAATGCTCCAACTTCATATCACCATCATCTTAAAATTTACCAAATTTTGTTTCCACGTGACATTTGCGCAAAAGTTGGAGCCCTAAGACAGCACCATTGTGCAGATGACATTATAACCTGATTTGATTTCATTGACTTTCCAGAAAAACGAAAAAAAAAAAAAACTTTATAGATGAGAAGTAAAATCCAGAATTCAAGATGCACCTGAGCCGCTTATGACAGAAACTAAAAAGGAAGCAAATTACAGATGAGAAGTAAAATCCATATGCACCTGAGACACTTTTGTTTAGCTGCTAAAAGATACAGGTTGCTGATGAACCATAGGCCTAGGCAGACAGCAGGGAGTAGTTCCCAAACAAATTTTGATGCAGATTTCCTTGTGCAGATAGCATAAGAAAGGTGCAGAAAACAGTAGGGAGAAGCGAGTAGTTCCCAGATAAATTTTGATGGCAGATAGTTCCTGCAGTACATGCTGAAGGCCAATGGCTGAAAGCAGGTGAGGACTGATGGAGGCCGCAGGGATGCAAGCAGACTTGTAGCGGCTGAAGGCCTCTGGCTGCCAGCAGGAAGTTGCTGCGTTCCCGGACAAAGCGGTGGCGACGAGCAAAATAAACTTCCAACCTAACTGACATTACAGCAACAATGTTGTAACTAAAGCTGACAATAGGCCGAGATCCAAACCAAACCCGCACCAATCCAAAGAATGTATATTTGAAAGTCAAATCCAAACCAAACTAGACCGTGAGTTCAATCATCCACACTAAACCAAACCATTTGTACGTTCAACCCATTAAAATATATTTTCAACCCACCAATTCACTGGCACCTCATACTATTATTTATATTTAGCCATAAGCAAAAGTAAAAAATAAATAGATAGAATAAAAACTCATTATTAACTCTACTATTGATAGTCAAACCAAATCAGCCCACTTTAATAGAGCCCAAACCAAACCAGTCCAACAACCTTTTTAACCTGTGGCCCAAAAGCAAAACCAAACCAAAAAACCAGGCTTAACTCAAACCATTGTCAGATTTACATTGAGCAGCATAGAAGTTGCTATGTGGCTGCATGGCTTGAGGGAGCAGGGGCGGTGTTAATGCACGGGTGATGCCGCTGATGAAGAAGGAGATCGGCGAGGTGAACCCTGCAGGCTGGGTTGGGGAGGGGTTGCAACTGCAACATCTCTTCTCCTGCCTGCATGTCGACCATCCTTTCAGTGCGGTGGCGCCTGGAGTAGACTCGGCCTGGGATAAAACGGCGTGGTCTGCCCAAGCCCAACTGCTGGGGCTCCGGCGACGGGTGGGTGGGCACCGCCACCTGCACGAGAGGAGAGTGAGAGACATCACTGGCGATCACCGATGTCGGATGCGGAGGCGGCGTTGCACAGCCCAATGAAGCTGAAGGTGCATCGGGTTCAGGCATGGATGGAGAAGGGAGCCCAGGTTGACAGTTGAGGCTGCTCTTGGCGATGCACACTGAGAGCCAGTCACTTCACAATGGTGGTCTGCACTCCGTCGGCGGACGTGGCGACTGTTAAATGATAAGATAGCTAGATAGGCCAGGCTTCGTGTAACAACTTGTTGTATCCGGTAGATTGATATCTCGGTATAGGCTTGTAGATCAAGTGTGGTAGTTAGTTGAGATATGATCTGTTGTTGATTTCTTGTAAACCAAGATGTACGCCACGATGGGGGGCTGTTCCCATCCTATATAACATGAAGCTGTGAGTCTGAAAAGGCATCACGTTCCCCTAAATTTTACATGGTAATCAGAGCATCGATCTTCCCACGCTTACACGCTCATGGCTTCCCCCTCCTCCGCGCTGCTTGCTGCTCACTCGATCGGCTATCCGCCGAACGAGAAGCTCGGCCGCAACAACTTCGAGATGTGGAAGGTGCAAGTCGTGACGGCGATCAATGGTGCTGAGATGGCACACATCATCGATCCCAGCTTCGAGGTCCCGGCGAAGCAGATCGCCAAGTCTGCGGAGAAGCTGACGGAGCTGATTGCGAATCTGGCGTACGCCGCCTGGTTCACCAAGGACCAGCAGGTTCTTAACTACATCCTCTCATCGCTGTCTCGTGAGATTCTATCTCAGGTCACCGCCCACAAGTCTGCTGCCAGCGCATGGACGGCAATCGAGGGCATGTTTTCTGCTCAGTCCCGTGCGCGTGTCATTAATACGCGCATGGCGCTGGCTACTGCCTAGAAGGGCACCTCCACCGTGGCCGAGTATTTTACTCGGATGAAGACCCTAGCGGACGAGATGGCGTCCACGGGAAAGAAGCTCGATGACGAGGAGTTAACCTCGTACATACTAGCGGGTCTCGACATCGACTTTAACTCGCTGGTATCTGCCATGGCTGCGAGGGTGGAGCCGATCACCCTCCCCGAGCTCTACACCTAGATGACAAGCTTTGAGCAGCGTATGGATCTGCTCCAAGGCGCCGGATCCGGCTCCTCGACGAACATGGCCTCCCGTGGAGGAGGTCGTGGTGGAGGCAACACTGCCAACCGTGGCTGTGGCCGTGGGGGTTTTAAAGCCCCTAATGCTCGTGGCCGTGGTGGACGTCCCGGGGGCCGTGGCTCCAACTTTGAGGCCGGGGTGTTCTGCCAGATCTGTGAGAAGGAAGGACACCCGGCCGGTCGCTGCTACAAGCGATTTGATGCCTCCTACATCGCCCCTGGCCAAGACAAGAACAAATCTGCGTCTACTGCAACAACCCAGTATGGTGTGGACACCAACTGGTACGTCGACACCAGCGCCACCGATCACATCACTAGTGAGCTTGAAAAGCTCACGGTAAGGGACAAGTACCTTGGCAACGATCAGATCCACACAGCAAGTGGCTCAGGTATGAAAATTAGCCATATTGGTCGTAGTTTGTTTCATACCCCAAATCGTAATCTTGTTCTTGATAAAATTCCTCATGTTCCCCAAGCAAAAAAGAGGCTAGCCTCTGTTCATCGTCTAGCCTCTGATAACAATGTCTATCTTGAATTCTATCCTGACTATTTTCTTATCAAGGATCGGGACACGGGGACAATCCTTCATCAAGGCCGATGTAGAGGCGGTCTATATCCCTTGGCGGCCACACTGAACAAAGCCGTCCATGTCGCCAAGGTCTCGGAGTCATGATGGCATGCTCGTTTTGGTCATCCCGTGTCGTCAGTCGTTCACCAGATTCTTCAGAAGCATCGCTTAGCCTTTGTTCCCGAGTCAAATAAAGGGACAGTATGTGCCGCTTGCCAGCAAGGGAAGAGCCACCAACTGCCATATCCCAAGTCATCAAGTGTTTCATCGAGTCCATTAGATTTGATTTTCTCAGATGTCTGGGGGCAGCACCCATGTCTGCTGGTAGAAACAATTTCTATGTCAGTTTTATAGATGATTTCAGTAAATTCACCTGGGTCTATTTGCTGAAACACAAATCTGAAGTTTTCAAGTGCTTTCATGATTTCCAAAGTATGGTTGAGCGACTGTTTAACAAAAAGATCATTGCTGTCCAAACCGATTGGGGAGGAGAGTATCAAAAACTCAATTCATTTTTTCAACGCATTGGCACTGTGCATCAAGTATCCTGTCCATATGCTCATCAACAAAATGGTGCTGCTGAGCGCAAACACCGTCATATTGTTGAAACAGGGTTATCTTTGTTAGCACAAGCATCAATGCCCCTCAAATTTTGGGATGAATCTTTTCTCACGGCTTGTTTTCTCATCAATTGCATGCCTAGCAAAGTGATTCAAAATCAAACACCCCTTGAAAGGTTGTTTCGTCAGCAACCTGATTATTCCACCCTCCGAACTTTTGGCTGTGCTTGTTGGCCCAATTTGCGCTCCTATAACACAAGAAAAACTCCAATATCGATCTACACAGTGCGTGTTCCTTGGGTATAGTCAAATGCATAAGGGGTTCAAGTGTCTTGAGGTAAACACTGGGACGGATTTATATCTCAAGAGATGTTGTTTTCGACGAAAATGTTTATCCTTTCGCTAATTTACACTCTAATGCCGGAGCACAACTCCGATCCGAGATCTCCGTTCTTCCTAAACACCTTCTTCCAAACAGTTTTGGGGATGAAAAAACTATGATCATTCATGTGCTAACCACGCTAATGCCACTATGGAAGAGTGTTTGTCTACTGAGGAGATCAGATAAATGGCGAAAATCCCATGCAAAACGATGGTCGAATGGCTTCAAACGGCGGTGGAATTCCTATCCCTTCGCTTTGCTCCCCGCTACGGCAACAAGTGCTAATCCCCATGCTGATTCGCTGACCGAACAGCAGAGTGGATTGTCTTCGGATCATGTGCTAGATTCATCAGGCGGTCCGTCGGCCTCTCCCCGCGCGCCGTCTGGCGGTGCTGTTCCCAGGCACCGGGGGAACACACGCTCATCCGCATCGGGGGCGAAAGAACCAGGCGGATCTTCTGCGGTCGACCCCTTTTCCTTAGCGGCGCCGAGTGGTTCTACGGAACCTCCTGCGTCCTCACCAGAGCCTTTTGTGCCGGCTGCTGCTCCATCTTCGGCTGCTGCTCCTCCATCTTCGGCTGTTGCTCCATCTTCGCCGCCGCCATCAGCGCATCCACGGACACGGTTACAACAAGGCATTCGGAAACCTAAGACATACACTGATGGTACGGTCAGGTATGGGTGTCTCGCTTCTTCTACTTCTGAAGAACCTGCAAATTTGCATGAGGCCTTGTCTAATTCCAACTGGAAGGCTGCGATGGACAGCGAGTATTCTGCCTTGATAAAAAATAGAACCTGGCATCTTGTTCCTCCTCGGCAAGGACAGAATGTCATAGATTGCAATGGGTGTATAAAATTAAAAGAAAAGCTGATGGATCCATAGACAGATATAAGGCGCGTTTGGTGGCGAAAGGGTTTAAACAGCGGTATGGTATTGATGAAGAAACGTTTAGCCCAGTTATTAAAGCTGTAACAATTCGTCTTGTGTTGTCTTTAGCTGTGTCTCAGGGATGGTATCTTCATCAGCTTGACGTCCAGAACGCCTTTCTACATGGAATACTTGAAGAAGATGCCTTCATGCGACAGCCTCCGGGATATGCAGATAAACAGGTACAAACTACGTTTGTAAACTTGATAAGGCTCTATATGGACTGAAACAAGCCCCTCGTGCTTGGCATGCACGACTGAGTTAGAAGCTGCATCAACTCGGTTTTACACAGTCCAAGTCTGATACATCCCTGTTCTTTTATAAATCTGGTCAACATATTATATATATATGCTGGTTTACGTGGATGACATAATTATTGCAAGTTCTTCTCAAGAAGCTGTGAAGGCACTATTCGGTGATCTAGAAAGAGAGTTTGCTATCAAAGATCTTTGAGAGCTGCATTATTTTCTCGGGATCGAGGTAAAAAGAACAGGTGGTGAGCTGCTCCTGACACAGGAAAGGTATGCAACTGATCTGCCGAAACGAGTGAATATGAGCTCTTGTAATTCAGTTAATACACCCATGGTTGTGTCAGAAAATTGTCTGTGACTAGTGGTCACCCTTTAGGCCTTGAGGATTCAACAAGGTATAGAAGCATAGTAGGAGCTTTGCAGTATCTGACACTAACACGGCCCGACATCTCTTTCTCAGTCAATAAGATATGTCGGTTTCTGCACTTTGTCCTACCACAGTTTATTGGGAGGCTGTAAAATGTGTTTTGAGATATCTCAAGGGCACACTCAGTCTTGGATTAAGAATTGGAAAGTCCAAAACTGTAATGGTCAGCGCCTTTTCAGATGCTGACTGGGCTGGGTGCCCCGATGATCGACATTCAACAGGTGGTTTTGCAGTTTATTTGGGAGGCAATTTGATTTCCTAGAGTGCTAGAAAGCAGGCCACTGTCTCCAGATCTAGTACAGAAGCTGAGTACAAATCCATGGCTAATGCAACTGCTGAAGTTATGTGGGTTCGAAAACTGCTCGATGAGCTAGGGTCTCATATCCTATGGCAGCTACACTGTGGTGTGATAATTTAGGAGCCACATATCTTTCAGCTAACCGTGTTTTTCATGCTGGGACTAAACACATTGAAATAGATTTTTATTTTGTCAGAGAACAGGTAGCTTCTAAGCAACTGCGCATTCAGTTCATCAATCTCACATCTGAGTTGTGATTGACCGGAGGTGTTAAATGATAAGATAGCTAGATAGGCCAGGCTTCGTATAACAACTTGTTGTATCCGGTAGATTGATATCTCGGTATAGGCTTGTAGATCAAGTATGGTAATTAGTTGAGATATGATCTGTTGTTGATTTCTTGTAACCAAGATATACGCCACGATGGGGGCTGTTCCCATCCTATATAACACGAAGCCGTGAGCCTGAGAAGGCATCACCTTCCCCTAAATTTTACAGCGACGGGTGGTGATTGTTGTCCTCCCCGCGATCCGGGCTGTGCGATCTGCAACGTGTGCGCGGTGCCGGCGATGTCGGAGCAGCGGATCTTTTCTTCGGCTTGAGCTCTAGTTGTCGCCCATGCGTTCGTGGCGGTCACGAGGCTGCCTTTCGCCATCTATCACCCGCCAGCGCCAAGCCGCCAAGTGCAGTTGCGGGGGGTGACTCGACCATCCCTCCCCGGGGGATCCTCCACCTGAACGAGGTGCACCAGGACCGTGAAGGTGAGGCCATGGCGCCCACGGCCTTCTGGCAGCACTGCTCCATCGTAGAACTCAGCCCTGCCCTCCTGCCAGATAACGTTAGCCATGTTACCTTGGGAATGTCTGACGGATTGTGCGTCCTGTGCTGCTGGGGCTTCTTGCAGTGGCGAGCTTAATGTTCCCAGCAATGGCAGAGGAGGCACCTTAATTATCTTGTCCCTGCAGGCGGACGCGTCCTGGCATCGGGCAAGGCAGCCAAAGCCTCGCATTACTCGCTGGCTTGCGCAGACGGCTTCAATTCGGGGCTGCGCCAACAGTGCTTGCGATGAACCCTAGTCCAGTCCCCTTCCTCTGTCATGCGCGCGCGACGCTGGAACAGGGCCGCATGAATGTGCAGCAGGGGCAATTGCAGCTGACTTCACTCCATCCAGCTTGCATCTCGCTTGGGGAAGAATCAAGAATGGCAGCTAGGCGAAGTGAAGCATGCCCAGGGCGGTCACCTGCAGGGGAGCAGCCGCGGGGTCCGGCGACCGAAGCTGCAGAGGCGGATTTTAGGCAGGATTTCGAGTCCTACCTCCTCCGACAGCACCATTGTGCAGATGACATTATAACCTGATTTAATTTCATTGATTGACTCTCCAGAAGAATGGGAGAAAAAAATACTTTGTAGATGAGAAGTAAAATCCAGATGCACCTGAGCTGGTTGCGACAGAAACTAAAGAAGAAGCAAATAAAAATGAGAAGCAAAATCCAGGTGCACATGAGACACCATTGTTTGAGCTGCTAAAATGAGAACCCTAGGCCTAGGGTACTAACGACTAAGCCACTACAACTGTGCAATGACCAGATGGATGCTGTGAACTGTGAGTACTAACGACTAAGACACTACAACTGCGCAATGACCAGATGGATGCTGTGAACTGTGATCGATCATCGCCATCCTAGTCGACGAAACATCTGATTTCTTGGAGTTCTTCAGGCGATGCAGAAATGCAAATTCTCACATGCAGACACTGCGAACAGCTTCCACTATCTTCATCTGTAATATAGGCTTCGTCAGATGCAGATCCATCCCGGCATCCGTAGCCTTCTGCAGATCCTCCTCCGCGGTCAACGCAATGATCGGAATGTGAATTCCGTGGCGTTGTTCTTCCTCGCGGATGAGTTTCGTCGCTTCATAGCCATCCATATTGGGCATCTGAAATCAAAGAAGAAATAGAGCAGCAATGTCAGGCAATCATCAGATGGGGCTTTTGTGTGTGCACATGCGTGAGCAAACAAGTTTTGGTTGAACAAACCTGGCAATCCATGAAGATGACATGGTAGGGCAGGGGCACTATTTCCTCCTCTGAAACATTGGCTTGCTCAAGAGCTTCTTTGATCAACTTCACAGCCACGGCTCCATCTTGAGCTACCGTGACAGTTGCCCCAAGCTGGTTCAGGATTTTCCTCTGGATTGTTTGCAGCACTACAGTGTCTTCAGCCAGCAAGATCTGCATCCCAGCTAGCGGTTTATCATCTTCAGGCTTCTGTTCCTGAACCACTTCAGTTGATGCAGCAGCTTCCTGCACACAAGGAACAACAGCATCTGGCAAATCTTTCTGCTGGCTGTTCCCATCAATCTCAGCACCAACTTGAAAAAGACTTTGCTTGTGCATCTGAATCCTGGAGGTCTCTCAGAATCATAATGAGAGTGAACAGGCGAGACCCATGCACCGGCTTTCGCAGGACGAGATCGCAGCCATGCTCCTTGAGCCTCTTCAGATCATTGGAAGGGGTCTTGATATCCTCTAGCAGAACAACTTTGCATGGGGCCTGATGCTTGATCCAGGCAAGTTTGGCCATCTCCTGGCAAATTTCTTCCAGTCCACCACCAGACACGTCGATGATAATAAGGATACCAGAAGGAGGCCCCCCAAGACTGGCTCTCCTGGGACCAGTGCTATTCCTCAACTGGTTCACCATCTCCTTGGAGCTGAAGCACCGGTCGGCTCCGCCGCAGTCGGCGGCAGCAGTGGCCACGCTATTGCTCTGCACCTTCTCCAGCGTGGAGCCGATGAACTCGGCTTGCCGGACCAGCCAGACTTTGACTCCAATGCTCTCCATCCATGTCTGCAGGATCCTCCTGGTTTCTGACCCATGAACGTAGAGAACGCAGTGCATGCCCTTGAAGCTGCTATCTTCTTGAAACGCTGAGGCTCTGAAATTGGAGCCGGTCAGCGTGCCTGATGGAACTGACGGCCCTTCTTCGATGTCTTGAGGCTGCTGCATCTCGCTTATCTTCAGCAGCACGTTGAACGCGAAGCATGTCCCTCTTTCCCCGGGCTCTTTGTCCTTGATGCTAATCTCTCCTCCCATCAAACGTACCTGTGATCATCAAGATCAACATAATAAATCAGATAAATTCAAAAAATTTTGTTTATAAAGAACATGAAGATGAGTTATATATATACTGTATTTGAGTAGTAATAACTTACAAAGGATTGCACGATTCCGAGCCCCAAGCCTGTGCCGCCTTGGCCATTGTCCACCTGGACATAGTTTTCGAAGACAGACATCCTCTTCTCCTTGGGGATCCCAATGCCGGTGTCAACCACTTCAAAGTAGAACTCAACCAAATTTGGGTCATTCTGGACGTGATCCTGGCCATCAGGATCCTCCCTGCTCCCTCTGAACAAGCGTGCCAATGAACCCCCGCCGCTGCGCCTTGGGTGCGCAAACCTCGACGGAGCGCTGACGCCGGTCCCAGCGATCGGCCTGGTCGCCCAGCCCCGGAGCATGACGTGGCCATCGTCGGTGAACTTGAGGGCGTTGCCGAGCAGGTTGTCCAGGATCTGCTTGAGGCGCTTGCTGTCCCCGAGGATGGCGGCGCACCGCAGGACCGAGAAGTCGCAGGGGTCCCAGATCACCTCCACCCCTCGCCGGACGCCCATCACATTCGCCATGTCCACCGACTCCTGCAGGACGTCGGCCATGCTGAACTCGGCTTCCTCCAGCTGCATCTTCCCGGACTCCACCTTGCTTGTGTCTAGGATCGAGTTCAGTATATCTGCAGAAAACAAATTGATCACATCCATGATCATGAAAATTGCTACCATCGTAGTAATAACATTTACTTAATTACTATCAAGTTAATATATACGGCAAGTAATCCTGTTTGATAGATAATCTATACTATGATTGCTGATCAAACACCTACGAACTCCGTCCTGTAGCTGGCATCTTTCCTAGCTAGCAGAGCGTTTTAATTGCTAACCTATATTAGCAGCATTAATCCTTCTTATTGTAGCTAACAAAATGCAGTAGATCACACAAACCCTACATTTTTGCTAGTATGAACTGGTGGCTTACATAGTAGATAGATAGACCATATATAACACTGAAAACATCATACTAGTCGCATCAATATTCTTACTTTCCTAGCTAGACGATGATGAGATGAACAGATAAAGCTTGATGGAAATTCAATTATAAATTAACTCCATAAGAGTCCAGGATTCAGAAGACTAACCGAAGAGCTTGTTGGTGCAGACGCCCATCTGGTCGAGGTTTTCCAGGACGCCGGGGAGCGACTGCGCCTCCGGCCGGGACATGTCGACGAGGCCGGCGATGGCGGCCAGCGCGGAGCGGATGTCGTGGCTGGCGCTGGCGAAGGCGTTGCTCTTGTTCATGCTCTTGCGCTCCGCCTGCCGGAGCGCCTCCTTCTGCCGGACCAGGTCGGCGTTCAGCGCCATCTCCCGCGCCGCCGCCCGCCGTAGCGCCCGCACCGCGGCGGCGCCGCACACCGTGGCCACCAGCAGCAGCGCGCACGCGAAGACGATCACGGGGATGCACAGCGCCCGGAGCATGTGGCCCTGGACTCGGGGACGGAGTACCAGCCGGAGCACCTGCGGGACGACGACGAGGACACGACGACGGCGTCAGGACTCAGGAAGAAGAAGCATGCATGCATGTGAAAGTGTTAGATCAGGAGAAGACAATGGTCGTCGTGACACATCCGGCCGTTGCCCAAAAGCCCAAAGCTGTTTTTTTTTTGTGAAAGGAAAATACGATACATTATTAACATGGAATGCATGCATGCGTATCGTATCGGCATTTAGGAAAGGAAAATACTGGATCGGTGCTATTTAAGCATCAAAAGTAAAATCTGATGATCTCGGAAGGATTGCGCGCTAGACGATGATACGACTTGACACGTCCTTAATTGCCAAAAATAGCAGACGTATACGTGTAGTATGGACTCCTACTAATTACTCTTTTTGTTGCACACACGTACCACTTGTACTCCGGAGACGTCAAACACGGCGCACGCGGCTTTGTACCGATTGTACTTGGCTCCCCCGGAGACGAGCTGGCCGAGCTCGGGCGCGGCGGCGTCAATGGCGGAGGCGGCGCACGTCAGCGTGGAGAACGAGAGCGTCTCCTCCGCCGTGTCGTCGGCGGTGCGGTACTGGTAGCCAAGCAGCAGAGGCTCGTAGTTGGCAGTCGCTGATGACGCCGCCGCCAGCAAGTCCTTCTCGTCGCCGACCGCGTAGTACACGTCGAGGCCGTCCTGGACGCCGACGCGGGCGGCGGCGGCCTCGAAGACGTCGTGGACGGAGACCGCTGCCGAGACCACGCCGCCGGCGTCGCCCACTGGCGCGGAGAAGAAGAGCATCCGGACGCCCGGGCGCGCCCACCCTTCCCAGAGCGACGCTGGCGACGAGGCGTTCTTGCTCGCGACGACGAGGGCCGCCCGCGGCGGCGTCGTCGTCGTGTTCGGCAGGAAAAACCCATCTGCGCCGGCGGCGGCGGCGCTCCCGACCAGGCGGCCGGTCGCTGGGTCCACCGCCTGGGTGCACCACCTCTTCTGCGAGTCCGTGAACAGCGCTCTCGCCTCGCCGCGCTCCGTGCGGTAGAAGGCGAACGCGTGGCCGTCGGCGCCGGCGTACGACACCTGCGCCAGCAGCGGCTGCATGGCCAAGGCCATGAACATCTTGGGCCTCACCTGCCACGTCCACGTAAGCAAGCAACCACGTGTCAGTTGTGACTTAATTCCCGAATATAATATAACATAAGACAAAAATGAAAAATATTAAAATATTTTTTCACGATCGGGGTTATATATAGCTAGCCCGTGTTTGAATAAAAAATGATGAATACAGTATTTGGAGTGCAGTAATGGCGACAACTAACGGAAATGGAAATAATAATAAGAAAAAGCTAGCATGCACTTGAGAGATCGAAGCTGGTGAGGATTCGTCGCTGCTGGCGTCGGCGATGGCGACGGCGGAGCGGTTGGCTTCCAGGAGCGGGTGCATGTTGCCGGCGACGTGCCGGAGCGCCAGACCCATGGTCTCTACGTTGGCTTCATCCATAGCTCTCATCATTCCCCTCAAGGAGAGCAGAAGCGCCACAAGGCTGAGCACCATGGCGACCCCGACGACCGCCTGCATGCATGAAGATGTGAATGCAAGTGAGGAAGATTGCTATGTATAAGACAGTAAAATCCACACATTTTACCGTTCTGTATGAAAGCTCCACTTTTTCTAGTAAAAACCGCGGTGGATTTTTTGTTCTCCTTTAAAAAAAAAATGAAAACTTCACCCGTGTGTTCATTTTTTCTGTTTCATGGTTTTCCTTCTCTATTTGCAATTGCAAGAAATGACCAGGTGCAATGTTCCTTGTATCTGTATAATAATAAAAGTTGGTTCTAAATATTCACAAGGGCGACGGTTAAATTATATGACAGCCTATAGTTGAGGTGGCTGCCATCTTGCATTACCCCAACTAGTTGCTATAGATAGTAGTAATACTTCTCTAACTGATAAATAAAGCTCTCTTTTACCTTGAAAAAAAAAAAAATTCTCAAGGGCAACCAAGTTGTTGTGAAGGTGGATGTACAAACAACCCCCCCCCCCCCCAAATCCCCAATAAACAAACACTACACCAAAACAATTCTAACATACTAATAGAATGAAATAAATAAAAAAACATGACCAGATTCTCGAAAGTTTTTGATGGTACATATTTTTTCCCATCCAGGGCAACCAAGTTGTGACCCCATCCCCAGCAAAAAAAAAAAAAAACACTACACCAAAACGATTCTAACATATTGATAAAATGAAATAAATAAAAACATGACCAGATTCTCAAAAGTTTTCGCTTATACATATTTTTCCCATCCATAGTGGCGGATCTAGAAATATAGATAAGGAGGTGCTTATTCTCCTTATTTTCTATATTTAACCCTCTATAAATACATAGCGTTTAGCAGGGGCTCCATGCTCTAACGATAGGGTGATGTCTAGCCCTAGTCATGCCCATGCTCAATCTACCTCCCCCTCTCCCTTGCCCCGAGCCTTAGTCATGCATGTGCTGAATGCGCCCTGATATACCACCCCCACTCCCTCTCCCCTACCTCAAAGCAAAAGTTTGTTTCATATATTTGTAAAAAATACTCATTTTAACTCACCAATAAGTTTTACTATATTCATACTATTGTAGGTAAAATAATTTTAGATCCTATTTAAGATTAGCCATGATAAAAAGAAACGTAATAGGAAACTAGATGCAACCGTGATAGGAAACTAGATGCAACTACCGATGCAACAAAAGAGACATGGAAGAGTACTTGTCGTCTGTAACCAGCAGTCCTTACCAGAGGCAAAAGCATACACAAGTACTTGAGAAGACATTTTCTTGCTTCTCTACTCGTTTCTACAGTTGCCATGACTTTTGCCTACTTTTCTTTGCCTTGGCTTTGACTAGTGAGTTGATGAGTAGTGTCTTTGGGTGGTTGACACCTTTTTATAGATGTTCCAAGTTCGGCCTGGAAACCAGGAGGTAGAATACCACCAGCGGTTTGGCTCAAACCCGCCTCTGGTTTTAAGTGATCCATGAGTCCGGTTTTGCTCCTTTTTGTGTAACGGCAGCAAAATGATATATACTCTACATCATGGTGTCTCTTGCAATTAAGTTGTGGCCAAATTATAAACAAATCAATTAATAGATTTTTTCCCGTTGTGATTTGTCACGTGTGAGGACGTGTGGTGGGTTTCGATCTATTTCAAAAACAAAATCTTTTTTTTTTTACTCGGCATTCATTTGGCTTAGTTGTTCATTGTTCACATCTTAAATTCACATGATCTAATTGATTCTTTTAGAAACTTTGACTGAGTATAATTGGTTACACATTAATGTTAGAGATATATAGAATAAAAAATTGTGGCTGCAAATCCATGGTGGGCCTCAAGTATTACCCACCACCAATTTTGAACTTTGACTCACAAATTCTTATGTATGACTAAACATACAATGGCATGTTGCAAAAACCATGTGAAATTTAAAAAAACAACTATAGTATCTTATATTCCGATATATATAATAGTCACTAATAATCGAGCCAAAAAATAACTTAAGTTTCATCTCAATAGTTTTCTTTTTCGTGGTTTTATTGACAAGCAATAGATATTGTTCTTTTTAATCATTCCATGAATTATGTTATTTGGCTATTGTAATAAATATACGTATGTGCGAATTTGTGTATCAGTTATACGGTTAAAAGCAACTAATAATAATAAATTCCGCCATGCATGGAAGTGAACTAGCATATTGGTTGTGGCGAGTGTTCTTTAGTTGTATAGTAACGCTAAAGTTAAAGCACGTGATGCGTTACTCTTTCAAACATATGGTTAGATGTTTGAGGAGAGCTAGTCTACTTCGATGATTTTGTACATAAACATGATTATTCAATAGAATGCCACATGGGGATCTGACAAATACGACTACTTGTTGTCGGGTTTGATCTTATCTTTTCACTCACTTCACCTCGGAAGTTTTCATCGTTCCCTATAATGTTCTATAGGTGGTTTATAGTGTTAGTACCACCTATATTTATGCAATAATTTTGATAATTATGTAATCTCTTCCCAAAGTTTCATAGTTAGTGAACCAAATATATTGCATTTGTTGAAAAAAATTGCAAGCCTCACGGTGTTTATGAACTCTAGTACTCTAGGCTTATACTACTCATAAGTCATAACTGACTTGCCTTGTAACTTTTAGTACAAATGATTTTTTATGCAAACTTCTTTTTTGAATGGTTACTACCTCTATGGCCAGCGCTCTTTCCATTTCATTATGATTAAGAAGAAAATGAGACTAGTAATAACAAATTTGAATAGGGGCGAATTATCTTAAAATCACATGTTATCTGCAATGCGAGGTAGAACAAACAACAGTCGTTAAGAAAAACATTATGTAGAATCATCCCTAACACCTAAACTGGTTATGACTCTTGACCATGGAGTTTCAAGAAAACATGGTTGCAGCTTGAGCCATATGGATCACGACAATCTCTATTAGAATCATTCCTAACACCAAAATGAAATCAATATTGAGTTTGTTTTTCAAAAACAAGGAATATACAATGTGGCACATAGAGAGAACCTTTGCAGTAGAATCTAGAACTAGGCTAGTGTTGTAAAGCAATTGTTTCCATAGGGATGCCAGGTGTGTGGCACTGAGCGGGTCCAATTGTCATTTGGCTCAATTTCTTTGAACTTAAATTTGCATGATTTTATTTGTTGTTCTTATAGATATGCTTTGACTGGGATACATGGAAAACAATTATGGGTGGGCCTCAAGTATTACCTCACAACCAAATTTGAACTTTGACTCACAAACTTCCTATATATGACCAAACATGGAATGATGCAAACAATGAGTAAAATTAAAAAAGAAATAAACAATTATATTATCTTATATACACAATAGTCGCTAATAATCAAGTCAACAATAACCTAAGTTACATCATACATGCCATCTCAATAGTTTTATTTTTGGTGGTATTATTGACAAGTGGTAGGTATTATTCCTTTTGAACCATTGCACGAATTATGTTATCTGACTATGTACATAGACAATATATATCATAATAAACTCCACTTGGATGGAAGTGAACTTCGCATGTTGGTTTTGGCGAGTGTTCTTGAGTTGTAGAGTAACGCTAAAAATAAAGCTTGTAATGTGTTACTTGGTCCAAGCTGATGGTTACTGTTGACATACACATTATTTAAGAGATGTCTAAGGAGCTGGACTATTTTGATGATTTTGTGTATAAACAGGATTGTTCCATAGGGTGCCATATGGGGTTCTGACAAGCACGACTACCAATTGTCGACATTTATTTTTCTCTTTTCACTCACTTCTTGAGAGTTTCTAGGTGGTCTATAGTTTTAGAACCATAAGTATCTTCTCCAAGTGGCCATCAATGTATGTACTATAAACTCCATATTTTCCAACAATTTCGATGATTTCTGACTATGTAATCCCCGACAAAATAGATACCCAAAGTTTCATATGGTTAGTGAACCAAACATACTACATCTATTGGAAACTTTGCAAATCTTACAGTGTTTATACTCCACTAATCTAGGTCCCATACCACTAATAACCACCTTGCATCATTTACTAAAGAAGAAATTTTTATGAAAACCTTTTTAAATGGTTAATGCCTTCATGACCAACACTCTTTCCATTTCATTAAGATTAAGAAGAAAAAGAAGACATGTGATTACAAATTTAAACAAGGGACGAATTAACTTAAAATTATATGGTTGCATATTTGGAAGAAGTGTTTCTTCCTAAATCGATTGCAATTGGAGTATAAAAATGCATGGTTGCATATTGTGCCATTTGGAACACGACAAATTCTACCAAAACCCTAACACTAAAATGAAAATACCCTTGAGTATTTTTAAAAAACAAGGAATATACTCATGGCACATAAAGACATGATCTTTGTAGTACTACAGAGAGACTCTAGAACCAGGCTATTGTTGTAGAGTAGTTTCCACGAAGAGGATGCCGAGTGTGTCACACTAAGCCAGCCCAATCATCATTTGGCTTAATTTCATGCATCCTAAATCTGCATGGTTTTCTTGAATCTTGTAGATATATTTTGACTGGGATGCATGGTTGGTAATACATTATTGTTGGAGGTAAACATAATAAACTGCTGCTACAAAACTAGAAAGCCACTATGGGTGGCCTCCCCACCAACTAATTTTGAACTTTGACTCACAAACTTCCTATGTATGATCAAACAAACAGATGGCATGATACAAAAAAAAGCGTGTAAAAATATTAGACAGCTATACTACCTTAGATTATATACAATAGTCGCTAATCATCAAGGCAGAAATAACCTAAGCTACAATGTATATGACATTTTAATAGTTTTTTGTGTTTTTATTAAGAAGTGGTAGATATATTGTTCCTTTTTAATCATTGCACGGATTATGTTACCTCACTATGTAGGCAATGTATATGATAATAAATACATGTACATGCAGATTTATGTACCGGCTTTATGGCTAAAAATTACAGTAACTGATATTAATAAACTCACGTATGGTTTTAGCGTGTGTTCTTTAGTTGTAGAGTAATGGTAAAGTCAAAGTGTATTGCCTTACTTTATCCAGCAGATGGTTATTATGTTGACATACACAATATTTAAGAGATGTCTAAGGATCTTGTCTGCTTCAATGATTTTGTGCATAGAGGATCATTCCATAGAGTGCCACGTGTGGTTCTAACAAACATGGCTACCAACTGCCAATGTTTGTTTTTTTTCTATTTTTCACTCACTTCACCTCAAAAGTTTCTACGTGGTCTATAGTGTTAGCACCACTAATATTTTCTCGAAGTGGTCATTATTGTCTGTAGTATTAGCTCTATTTCCCCTAGTAATTTTGATAATTGCCAACTATGTAATCCCCAACAAAATAATTACCTAAAGTTTCAGTCGTGAACAAAATGTACTACATTTGTTAGAAAATTTAAAAGTATTGTAGTGTACATAAACTAACTAGTCTAGGACCACTAGCATTCATAATTGGCTTGTATTGTAACATGACATTTTCAATAAGAAGAATTTTTTTTTATGAAACTCTTTTTTTGAATGGTTAATGCCTTAATGGGCCGTGCTATTTCCATTTCATTAGGATTAAAATATAGGCTGGTGATTAGAAATTTGAATAGCGGACGAATTAACTTAAATTACATGTTGTCTACATTGTGAGGTCGAACAAGCAATAATTGTAAGAAAAAAACATCTATGTAGCCTTTTGGGAGAAGTGTTTCTTCTTGAACTAGTCTCTGGACCATGGAGTTTTGAGAAGGCATGGTTGCAGCTTGTGGCACATGGATCACAACAAACTCTATCAAAAACCCTAACATCAAAATGAAAATAATTTTGAGTTTTTCAAAAATAAGGAATATACCCATGGCACACAAAAGTGTGGATCTTTGTAGTATTGCAGAGAGACTCCAAAACCAGACTAATACTGTAAAGAACTTTTTTTCTATAGAGAAGATGTCAGGTATGTGGATCTAAATCTATCCAATCATCATTTGGCTTAATTTCTTGGATTTTAATTTTTATAGTTTTACTGAATCTTATAGATATATTTTGACTGGGTTGCAGGTTGGTTATATATTATTATTGGAGATAAACATAATAAAATGTGGCTACAAAGCTAGAAAGCCACTATGAGTGTCCGGCCATAGAGCCAACACTGATTTTTTTTAAAAAGTTCTGCACCACAACTAATTTTGAACTTTTTGAGAGTAGCTACTCCCTAGGAGTAAGATGGAATATATATATATATATATATATATATATATATATATATATATATATATATATATATATATATATATATATATATATGTGTGTGTGTGTGTGTGTGTGTGTGTGTGTGTGTGTGTGTGATGAAACATACAAATGGTACTCAACAACTATGTTGTCTTGCATTCATATATACACAATAGTTGTGTAAATGATCCAGGTGAAAAGAACCTAATTTACAGCATACATGCAATCTCAATAGTTTTTCCTTTAGCAGTTGCTTGACTAGTGATATATATTGTTCTTTCCAAATCATTCAACGGATTATTATGTGATTTGACTATGTATGTAGGCATCGTACATTATAATAAATATTTGTATATGCGGATTATGTAACGACCGTATGTGTAAAAGCCACTAAATTCCATTGTGGATAGAAACAAGCTTGCACATTACTTTGGTGTGTGTTCTTAAGTTGTAGAGTAAAGTTGAAGTTAAAGCATGTAATGAGTTACCTAGTCCAAAAAATGGTTATTGTCCACATTTGCATTGTTTAGGAGGTATCCAGAGTTAGACTACTTTGATTATTTTGTGTATAAGAATGATGATGATTGTCCTAGAGTTAGACTACTTTGACAAACATGACTATAAAAAAGGTTAAAACATTATTACTTCGATAATTTGGGCATAAAGAGAATTGCTCAATAGAGTGCCACGTGGTGGTCTAACAAACATGGTTACTAATCATCAAGTTTTTTTTCTCTTTTCACTCACTACACTAAATGAGTTTCCACCTTTCGAAACAATGTTTTACAGCCATATGGATGACAACAGTCTTTGTCAGAATCCCTAACATGAGAATAAATTAAGCCTTGAGTTTTTTAGGATGCCAAGTGCGTGAAACTAAGGCGGTCTAATCCGTAGAAGTACGATAGTGTCTCAACGGTATATGACTATAATTAGGTTGTCCTCAATACAATATATATAAGCATTGGTTAACCGAGAGTGCAAAACCACAGTCAACAACAATTATTGGGTCAAGCTCTCAAAAAGTAGCATACCTTTTTCTTTCATTTCATGGTCAAACCTCTTTAGCGGAGCTGTGTTGAACTCAAGAGGATCAATGGCATTTTTTTTTTTAGAAAAGTAGTGAAGTCTAAAATGAATTAAGAGTTTGAGAGATGAAAAAAATAGGTCCCATGTGTAGAATCTCTTTATACAATGGATTTATCATATAGAATCACTTTCAACCACAAAATCATTTCTCTCTAAAATTTATTTTCTAAAAAGAATGAGAAGCTAGAAAGTAGTAGAAATGAGTTTTAGAGACGTCTCTATTTTTTTAACCATGGTCATGAAAGTGACACTTCTCTAAAACCAAAAGAAGAGAGGACGGATACACGATCTGCATCTAAAAAATAAATTTTCAACCACAATTCATGATTTCAACCACGTACAAACTCATGCGAAATTTTTTATGGCGACTTCAAGTCACATGGAAGCAAATGACCTTCCACCATCATGTATGCTGCAGTAGTGTAGCTCTCCTCATCTGCTCTCCCCACACCGCCCCGCCCACAACCCTCCTCCCAATCTCTTGTATCTCTCATTTGCCCGCGCTTCTTCGTAGCGATTGTCGGGACGACATGTTGCCCTACCCCCCACCACCCTCGATGTCGCTCTGACGGGTAGCAAGCAGGACAGCGTGGCTGTGGAGTGAGCTATTTTAAATTGATTTTTAAGGCTAGACAACATTACCAATAGCTCCTAGAAAAATGATAGAGACGGTGGGTAATGTTGTCCGTCCTATTAATACTTGATTTTATGAGATACTTGTGTAGCAAAAGCTGTGAAAAATCACTTCTAAAATTCTATTTTAACGCGGATAAACATGACGCAAATCCATTCTAGCGATCATTCACCCATTTTCGATTCAACGAATGATCCGACAACGTCTCCAGTCTAAGGGCCACTAGTCTGAGGCGCATGCGACGTGTACAGATAAATGCTAAAAACATTTATTTTAAATTATTACAACTTTCAAACGATGTATTCATTTTTAATTTCATTTGCACCCGTGTATTCTATATGACGAGACGAACAAAACTAGACCCCACTTACTTATGTTTCAAAAGTTTTTATTCTAGTAATAAATTTTATGTACTAACTCATAACATATAACTTATCTACATAAGTTATATAGAATAATTTATATACATAACTTACATAGAATAACTTATATACGCAAGTTGTGTTTGATGACTTGTGTACATAAGTTGTGTTTCTAAGTTATAAGTTAATTTGTTCCTTTTTATGTTTATACTTTGTGTGTGCAAGTTTTGGCATAATTTATAAATTAATTCGTTCTACCGTGTTTATTAATATTTTGTAAATAAGTTGTGTCTCGAACTTGTTCTAATTTTTTTTTACATAGGTTATAGATATAAGTTATATGTTACAAGTTTTTGATACTCATGATTGTTTTATTTATACTTATTATTTTTAATATTAAATATTTTACAGATCTTCTAATATTTTCAAGACAAAGAGGAGATTTTATAGAAATTATAGTTGCACAAGATGCAAACATATTTATGTAACTTGTTAAGCAAGTTCAAATTATATATAGAAAAATGACATGAAACCTAAAAAGAATGTTGCTATGGCACAGGAAAAATAAAAAATAATATTGCTAACTTAAGGCTCTAAGTTATGCTAAATAATGTTGTCTAACTTAAAGATCTAAGTTATTTATCTAAGTTATATGTTGTGTAACTCTGTTGAGAATGACACGTTTATCTATGCACTCACGTGAAAAGAAAAAGAAATCGACGCTTTTCGAGAAAAGGGGTGCTGGTTTGAGCGTTTGCTCGATTGAAATCAGGTTGAGCGTTCGTTATTTAGCTGTCTAACAGAAAAGGATCAATTTATATAAATTTAATTTTGGTCAACATGTCAAAAGATCATAGACAGGGCCTGTGACTGTGTGAGCCTGAGGGAACCTAATAATAGCCAATGCACCTCGGCACCTGGCCTTGGGCCCTTGGCCGGCGTCTCGGGCTCTCGGCGGCTGGTCTGGTAGCTTATGATCGGTCAGACGCTCACAAGTCAGAGAAGAGCAATCACGGTGACTGGCGAAGGCCCCGCGTCTTGGCCGGCGGAGATGACAGCCGAAAGGGAAGGGGATTCAGATGGTTAGTGCACAAGACTCGCCGCCGAGTCCACGCCCCGCGTCTTGGCTTGGTGTTTCTTCCGTGAATTGCCTGGATATTTTGTTAGCCCACAGTCTCAGTCCAGCGTCTCCTCTCCGATCCAGTGGAAAACGCGTGGAGCCAGAAGCAGCAAGCGATCGACGACTCGCGCGCCCAGCAGCCATGGGCCAGTGCGCGCGCGCGCACCAGTCAATGCCACGGCCACTGCTTTCGTTTCAACTCATGAACACAGAGACTGCCCGTTGCTGCGTACGTTGACATGTAGACTACTTCGCCTTCGTCTCACTCACCGGCCGGGCTGCCGCGAGTGCGCGCGCCTCGCTGGAAGAAGCTAGCTGCAGCGGCGCACGGCGCACCTTGCAGGCCGTTCGCGTCAAGATGGAGCACGGCAGCTTCGGCGGCTACGACAACAGCAGCAGCGATGGCAGCAGCCCAGCGGCGTCCCCGCGCTCCGGGCCCTCGGACAGCGACGGCTTCAGCTCCAGCAGCAGCAACGCCGACGAGTTCTGCCCCGACCCTTACCCGAACGTAGTACCGGTGCTCCATCCCCACGCCGCCGCCTCCTCCTCGTCCCGCGACGAGGCCGACGCCGACCGCGCTGGCCGCCAACTGGTGACCGTGTCGGAGTCATCCGTCTGCGTGCTCGACGACATCGACAGGCACCAGCAGCGGATGCTGGCCCTCCTCCCGGCCTTCTCCTCCCCCGCCAGGCCCGGCGCGCGTGCGGACGCCTTGTCACGCTGGCTCTCCGGGTTCGGCGCGGGCTGGGTGCTGGACACGGGCGCCGCGCTGGGCGGGGCCGCGACGGCGGTGCCGGAGGTGGTGGCCTCCTCGTCTCGCGGCGGGAGGTCGGGAGGAGGGTCAGGGCGTGGGCGCAGGCGCTGGGCGCCATGGAGCACGTGTTCCGCCTCCGCCACCAGAGGCTCGTGGCCGCGCAGGTTGCCGCGATGGGGGAGCTCGCGGCCGCGACCGCCGGCGCGATGCTGGCGCTGGCACGCGCCGTGGCCGCGCTCGGGAGCTCCCCGTCGAAGCTGCTCGCAGCGCTCGACGTGTACGTCCCGGTGTCCGAGGCGTTCCCCGTGCTTGCCAGGCTCTTCTCCTGGGGCCCCGCGCATCCGGTCTCTGTCGCCACCGAGGCCGCGCTCGCCGCGCTGGTGGACGCGGCCCGGCGCTGCAGGCGCGACCTCAGGACGTCGTTCATAAGGTCGCACTACCCGTGGCGGATGCCGGAGGGCGGCGAGGTTCACCCGTGCGTCGGCTTCTGGATGGGCTACTTTCGCTGTCTCCTGCGCAACCGCATCTCCCTCTACTTCGTCCTCGGCGGCGACGACGGCGACGGCGACAGCGACAGCGAAGTGCCGCCGCCGCGCGCGACAGGCGGCGGCATCGGTCTTGTGGCGGAGCTCATATCGTGCCTGGAGGCCGTGCTGGAGGAGAAGTCTGCCGCGCTCGCGTTCCCGGGGCTGAGGCAGGTGTTCATGCTCAACAACACGTTCGCCATCGTGCGCCGCGCTGTGCGCTCCGACCTCAAGCTCTTCCTGCCGCCGGGGTGGGTTCGCGTCCGCGAGGAGCGCATGGAAGGCTACATCAGAGGCTACATGGACGCGTCGTGGAAGCCCGTCGTGTCGCGCTTGGACGGCGGCGGCGGCGGCACCAAGGCCAAGCCTGGCGCTGCTGCTCTGGGGCGCCGCCGAAGCAATCGTCGGCTGAGCGCGTTCTACACGGCGTTGGAGAACGCCTGCAGCGCGCAGAGATGCTGGAAGGTGCCCAACCCGGTGATCCGGGAATCCTCCGGAAAACCGTCGCCGAGAATGTCGTGCCGGTGTATCGCCGGTATTTGGAAGACCATCCGGAGGTAGAGGTGGCCAAAGGGCGCACCGCGGAGGAGCTGGAACAGCACTTGTCAGATTTGTTCGAAGGATAGGATAGAGGGTGTATGCATGAAATATATCCTAGCTTTTGATTAGCTACATTCATGTCCACCTCATTCCATGTGTGTTAGGATAAACGCGTGAAATGGAGTGAACACGAATCCAACCAAACAAGTAAAGCCTTCCTTGTAGTATATGCATGCACAAAACATTTTCATAGGATTTTGAGTAGTACAAGTGCATGTACAGGAGGAGGAGGCAATGCATGTTAGTCTTAAAACATTGCCTTGTAACATTTCAAAGAAAATAATGCATTGTATATATTTAGAATATATAGGAAGAGCAACTCTAAGAGTCTCTTTATATATTTTCATACTAATGGGCATACAGATTTTGATAAAAAAAAGTCCTCCCACAATTTCTTCAATTAAACCTCCAAGTATTTCCACACACACACTATTTATGGTTTTTAGCTAGCCAAAGATGGAGAGTAGGGCTATCACTCTAAAGTACGCATAAGATAGAAAAGCTGTTATAGTGAGCAATTTTTATTCAAATGACTAAATGAGGATTTGGAGAATAAAGACTAATGGATAATAAGAAACTAGTTTGACCTACAGAAAAACAAAGAAAATGAGCTCATGTTGACTTCATCCATGATATCTACATGTCAAAAAAGTTTTTTTCACAAGATGGAACAAAAAAATTGAAAAAAAGTTTTCAATCAAAAGGTCCATGAAAATGTCGTAAAAATTCTAGAAAACAGTATCTCATAAAAATGTTTAGTAAAATGTTCTAATAGAAAATGTTCAACAAAAAGTTCGATAAGAACGTTTTGGCAAGAAGTCTAAAAATATTGGAAAAACCTTTTGTAAGAATGTCGGGGGCCAAACAACCCGACTGTTGGGCCCCAGGTTAAATAAAACTAAGTGAGCCGCTAACGACAGCCCACGAACGGTCTCACAAAGACCAAACCTAGTGGGCTGGCATTCCGACGGCCCAAGGGAGGACCGCAGCAAAGGCCTGTAGGTGATCTGCGTCGCAACTCGAAGACGGGGGCATGACCCCGGGGCCTTACGGCTCGCCACGACCCCTGCTTGGGACCAAAAGACTCGGGGGTCGTGACTGGGGGAGGCCGCGGCTCGCCACGACCCCTCACGGGTGCCCAGCGAAGAAGACGCCCGGGGCTTGCACTCACGCTTGGGCCACGACCTCCACGGCAGCCGCGACCCGGTCAAGCCATGTCGTTTCCGCCTGCGCCTCGCGCAGGGCATGGGCAGGAGCATCTTGACCACACTGTTTGACAGCGCAGGGCATGGCAGCGGACACCAGCGGCACTATTGGCCAGAGGAGGGTGTGGCCAGGTTCTTGACCGCACTGTTAATCAGAGGAAGGGCGTGGCTCGACGTCTAATCACCTCCTCTGATTGACAGCCTGGCTAACCCATCCCGCGACCCACTCCAGTGCCGTACGACGCCATTAACTCTAGGGCAATACTCTAAGCGCTCCAATCAACTATTCAACCTCGCCGCCCACTGTAATGGCGTGGGCAAGCACTCCGGCGACGCGACCACACCGGTGACGAGCATTGATCATCGCGTATGACACAAGGAAGAAGGACGCCCCGACCCCAGGAAGGCAGACGAGCCACTCCACCATTGTCCTTGTTTCTTTCTTTTTCTGCACGGTACGCCCATACTCTCTTTATGAAGCATGTAAGGCCGTTCCCTCCCTTCATCTATAAAAGGGAGGGCGAGCCACCCTACGAACAAGAACACACACAGAAGACTCCTGAAACCCATCGCACACACCACGCACACGCCCACGATATTGGCACCACGCTCAATCGGAGACTTGGGAGCCCCTCCCCCTCTCGAACCGGTTGTAACCCCTACTACGAACCGCCGCTAAGTAACACGATCCTTTTAAATCGGCCGTAGGGCCTCACGCCCGAACCAAGATACTCCCCGTGTCCTCTTAGCGAATCATCCCGGACATAAACGCGCATCTATAAATTTACTAGTTGGTGCTTTCATGAAACACCGATAAAGAAGTCTTAAGGAACCTTTTGCTTTTCTTGTCTCTTTTGGTGGAAAAGCTATTTTAGTTTTTGTTGACACCTGTTAGCGTCAACTTTTACTAAGGCTTTTTACCCAAAGGAAAACAAGAAAACACACTAGTCTAGGGCTTTATCCGACAAATTCCACGAGTTTTGCATATTACGTAATTTCCAAGGTGATTTCGGAAAAGCCGAAAAAGAGGGATTCTAGTGCAAAATAACCACGAAACTTATCCGCCACGGGACTACATCACGGGAAGACTCAGGAAGACTCCAAAAGACACCGGAAGGAGCAGGAGGGTTGCGGCCGCAGGAAAGGGCCGGCCGGCCCCACCATGGCGCCGGGCGGCGCCCCCTATTAGGGTTTGGCTCCCCCTTCTGGAATGTTCCTCCACCGCCTACAAGGGTTCATCTCGGCCCTACGTTACATCGGTTTGATCCTGCGGCGCACGCGCATCTCACCGGACTATAAATATGTGGGTAGACCCCCCCTGTAGAGAGCCAATTTATTATTCATCAAGGCCTCAAGCCGTCAAGCATCAAGAACCTTCAAGTTCATCAAGAGCCTTCTAGTTCATAGGATTAGCTAGCTAGATTAGAAGTAGAGGAGATTTAGTTCTTCATCGGATCTGGAGCCCCTAGCGTCTGGCTGGAGCGCGAGAGTTCGGTAATAGATCTAGTTCTTAATTACTTTATTGTATTCATTATTCAGATTAGAGGCGACTTTACTCTAAATAGATTCATATGTTCTTAATTGCAATAGTCATTGTCTACTTTGATTATATATCTAGTTTAGTTACTTCGATCTTATTGAATTCATGTAATTGCTCGTATAGCGTTTATCCATATGTACAATGGGTAGATGATAGGCGATATGTAGCGTGGTGTCTAGATGTCTTGTTTATCTGCGCGAGTGCACCCTAATAATATGCCGGGACGTGTGGTAGTCTGCGTAGGTGACAGCCTACGTTAGTTCCTCCGTAGTCCACCCCCCGTATGTAGGACTAGCATGGGCACGGTCGCGAAGGAGGTGACTTAGGTCTTAATACCCTCATTAGTTGATGCCTCTTTACATGCAATGATGATTTAGAGTTGACTTAGCAATGATTACTAGATGTAGTTGCACTAATTAGAGTTATTCAATTGACGTAGTTATAGACCTATTTCCCTAGTTTATCAAATGGCTAGCTATAATTATGACTAGTAAGATGCTCTAATGATTATCTTTAATTATGATACTTGATGATTATGCTATCACCCATATTTATTCTTATTTATCTTGTGACCTCTGCCTGTTACGATTAGAGTATAAGACTTAGGTAATAACGTTTATCATGTCTATATAGTTTCTCATCAATATAATAATAATAGTTTATTACATAGCTTTCCCAGAGGTATAATTATAAATCGACAACCTTTGGAGACTTCCCTAGGTAAAATGCTACAACGGTATAATTATCGTCCGCTTGCGAGAACCCATTAGTTTACATTCATATCTTATTCATATATTTTATACGCCTAGTCACAATAGTACAATATAAATCTATGTTAATTTTCTAGCAATATAATTGGGGATGACAACTTACTTCATGTTTAGCAATGTTAGTAATTCAAGAGTGGCTAGTTGCTAATGACAAGTAATTATAAACCGACCATTTTAAGGGTCATTGCTAGAGGTAGGATTTATCTACGCTTTTTAGTAGTGACGTTAGAAATGCCAACAAGCACCATCGAACTCCACTCATCCAACCGCACCCAACGAGCTACTGCTCGGCCCCGTTTGACCACCGGAGTGCGTACATCGATGACCACGGCGGCTCGACGGCGCACGGCGAACTACGGCCGAGCTCACCGGAGCTTCTCGGCAAAAACCGAACGATACCAACATGCTCGGCACCTCAAGGCGAACTCGACGCGACACAAACGAGATTCAGAGCAATACTAACGTGCACGGCGGTGATCGCGACGCGGGTGACACGGCGGCGATCTCCGGCTTGACGATGTTCCGGCCAAATTACGGCGATTCTAGCGCAACCAACACCCGAGTCATGCTCAGGAGCTCACCGAGGCTTCAAAACAACAGCGAGGCGAGGTCGGGGATGGGCGGAGGACGCTTGACGGCGGTGGCAGCGGCTGCAGCGATGTGAGCTCGACGGCGAGCCGGTGTTCCGGCTTGTTAAGGCCTCGGCTGGTAAAAAGGAAGAGCCGACCTTGTTCAGTGAGTCAAGGCGAAGCTAGCAAGGCAGTTGGTTGAGTTTGAAACGCTCGGAGGAGCTCTGGCGAGGGACGGAGGGCTTACAGCGGCGCTGATGACCGTGGCCGAGGAAGACGACGGCGGACCAGCAGCTCAGGCGGTCTCACGTACGGCTCGGTTAGCGGCTCAACGCGTGCGTAGGGAGACGGCGAAGCTATGTGCAATCGAATTGGATCGGTGGTGGAGTGAGCGGTGTGAATTTGGCAACTCAAGGGCGGCGGCCGGCGGTGAGCAGGGAAGAAGAAAAGGGATGCCGACGGCCGGCGCATGGCTTTTATAGGCCGGGAGGTGCTCGACAAGTGGCTGGTGGCTTCGCGACGGCGGTGAAGTGGTTGGCGACGCGCGAAAAGCCGGGAACGCGCGAGAACGGCCACGGCGGCGGCGACCGGCCGGCATGGGCACGACGAGGTGTCCCCCCCCTGTTCATGCACTGTAGCAGTGCCACCTTGCCTTTTATTTTCAAAATTATTCTCAAAAGTTGAACTGTACATGAAAATATCCAAAAATATGAATTGTACATCTTTTTATGCTCTACAACTTTTATTAAGGTAGTTTTGTTAGAATCCAAATAATTTTTGAATTTGCATTTCAAATTTGAAAAGGGACAAAAACCCTAACCTTTGGGATTCCAAAATTACTTTCAAAATTTGAATAAAAAATGAAAATCTCCAAAAATAAAAGTTGTTCTATTTTCCAAGATCTACAACTTTTGTTTAGAAAGTTTTTATGAAACCAAATAGATTTTGAATTGGAGTTTAAAATGCAAAAGGGGACAATTTCCAATTTGAAGAACTTTTGAAATTACTTTTTAAATTTTATTCAAAAACTTGAAAAACTTTATATACCAAACTTGTAGAGCTCAAAGAGATGTACAATCTGTATTTTTGAGGTTTTCTCAAATTTTGAATATTTTGAGATGAAATTGAAAAAGGGGCAAAAGACTTTTTGAATTTTAAGCTTTTGAAGAAGAATTTTAAATTGGATCTTTGGGCAATTAATTAATGGTGTTGTGGTACTTTTCAAACCCAACCAGTGACACACTTTCAAAATACAAAGTTCATACTTTGAAATGGTGCCAAAGTTTGGTAACTTTTATTTAGAAAATTAATTATGGTTAGCTCATCAAAATTGAAAATAAAATTTAATTTCCCACACTTAGCCACTTGAGCTAGGGTTTGGGATTTGAATTCCAAATTCAAATTTACAGGGTTAGCCAAACACTTGCAAGCATCAAGATTGGTTTTAGTTGATTGCTTTTATAAACAAAAGCAAACATGTGGATGGAATTTAAATGATGTATACATACACATGCAATATAAAAGAGCTCAAACAAACCCTAGAATCTTGTAAACTTATTTTAGTTATACTTATTAGGGTTTTCTAACCATGAATGCTCATGCGATGATGATGATGACATGGCAGGTTTAGATTAACGTAACACCGAGAGGTGGTGGTCGGTCTCCTAAGGGGGGTGAGGATGTAACACCCGGCCCAAAGGCTTAATAGGATTAATATGATACTGCATTCAACAAGTTGTAACTTTTTTTCCGGAAGCTCATCTTGAAAGAACTCCGAGTTAAGCGTGCTTGGCCCGGAGCAATTTCGTGGATGGGTGACCGACCGAGAATTCGTTTCCAGGTGCGCATGAGTGAGGACAAAGTGCACAAAAAAGACTGGTGTTAGTCTGTAAAGGTAGTATTAGTCCTATTAAAGCTGTCAGATGTAAGCGGACCTGGCCTCAAGGAGGCGGGGACGTTACAAGCCCCTTAAAACAACTACCCCTCCATGTTACTTAAAGAAATCGCTTTGAACAAAACTAGGGTCAAACATTAAAAATATAAATTATGAATAACTTTTAAGTGGTTGATTTTAAAAATAAAAAAACCATATGATAGATTTTTCTTGAAAAATAATTTTGTAAAAGTATACATATATGAGTTTTCAATAAAGGTTTTTACAAAAATAAGTGCTTGATGCCACGTCGTCAAAACCAGCCAAGATGGATTACCATGTCAACAAAACCACCTTCCAATACCACTTTAGGGTTTATTTGCAAGGTTTTACAAAGTTTATTGTGCATAATACCCGGTTTTATAGTTCATGGGTTAATAGACCACCTAGATATGTCAAGGGACTATCCAGACTTTTTTTTCTGATTATTTTTATACAAGGAAAATACTTATTTCATCAGAAAAATTCTATTGGTTTTCGTCTATGATTCTGATTTTCATTCATGATGATAACTTGTTCTTGTTTTGTTCATCACTATATTATTTTTGGTTTATGGTAGTATGTTTTTTCTTTATCATAATTTTACTCATGTTATTTTTTATTATTCATTAGTGAAAGAAAACTTCTTTTTGGTTAATGCAAATCTGATTTAATTAATACATGACAGCTATATATTTTTATTTACCACACAACGTGTTATTTTTCACCCACGGTTATTGTTGTAGTTAATATTTTTTGGTGCATGCTAATGTACTTTTTAATCTTATCCATCGTAGCAATTTCTACATTATGCCAATAGGAATAAATAATATTTTTCTGAAAGTTTTTTTTTTTGTTCTTACGAAAATCTGTGCTGATGTCACTATGTCAGTACAGTAGCGTTGCTGAAGTCAGCAAAGCCTCATCTGCGCTTCAGCAATTTCGCGCGCCCGGGAAAACGCGAGGCCTACTTCAACCTGACATTAAATTCGAGTCGGAGTCGTTAGCCTAACTGCGATACCACCGGCCACCGCCATCACTGCTGCCGGATCCCCATCCCTTCCTTCCCTTCATCAATAT
>JADLZL010001091.1:0-75900 GCA_015844335.1 Chrysopogon serrulatus
ACATGCATGCATAAGAAGACATGTTTGAACAAGTGAAAGTTAACCATGAATTGAAGCATAACCAAGCTCGGCAATACAAAAACTCGGGTCCATGAAGAAGGAACATACAAGTTATCACTTAATAAACTAATCAAAGACCTCGTGATCCGCCGCGACGATACCCGATCCTATCAAAGTCTAAGCTGCTTCTAACATGCAAGAACCCAAGAAGATGTAATAATCTAGATTGATCCAATTCGTTACGTAAGCATACCATCTATTTATCATGATAATATAAGAGTAAAGAACATTAGAGAGCAAATAGATCTATAAAATAAGAAGTCTAAACCGATCAAATCTAGATTGGGCAAAAAGAGTGTTACAAATAAATAAAATATTAAAGTCATGCAACACGTGATAACTTAATGAATCTACTAGATCTTGCCAAATCTATTAGAGCCGATAACTAATCCTTGAACCAGATCCTAGCTCGCCGCATCTACTCACGATCTAACCAAGAATCGATAACTATCTTGCCTCGCTAAGCTATCAAGCGGACGCCCGGCCGCACGGCCATCTAGTCGAGATAGACAAAGCATAAGCAAAGACTTTTGATCATCAAGTAGACGCCACAAGACGGCCATCCCATCGAGACTAACAAGACTACTTGCACCAAGATCTAAATCCACCGCATGATGATACTAGACATGATAGCAAGGTTGCTCGGAACTTACGGAGGTCGACGGATCGATTGGCTCCTCCTCGAAGAACCTCTAATTTAATACCCACAAAAGGGACTCAAACGCGGCACGGGCGGGTTGTATTGATTTGATTGTGTATATCCTTTACAATGGTCGAGGGTCTATATTTATACCCCCGACATAACATGAATCCTAAGAGATTACGATTTACACAATATATTAAAGGTAACTCAAAAGTATGGCGATTCTCTTGCTATGGTCTTCTTCGAATCCTTGATTATCACGTTTTTCTCCTTCTATTCGGCTTCCTCGCTTGCCACCTTTTGCTTCCCCGAATGAAGCCACCGCCTTTCAAAGATAGCCGACCGCATGAATGCTTGCCGAATCGCTTAGAGTTAGCCGATCGCTGGGTGCTTACCGAACCGCCTGTAGCTAGCCAAATGGATACCGCCGAATGCTCTTGAACACTTGCGAAGTCCGCCACGCATCGGCCCACCCGCCATCTTCTCGGCCTTTATTTAAAAATCTAGTGTTAACACATGCCCCCTCAATTTGGGGATAAAAGTGATTTTATTCCGAAATTGACCACAAACTCGCTCCTCATTCAGTCAATACTGCTCATACTGCAGCCCGCCGCCCGAAACCCGAGTCCTTTGATTCTAGATTCAAATCCACCCAAGCTTTCAATGGCGACCCGTGATGGAGTTCCGGAGGTAATTTTGTTTTTTCTCATGTATTCGGCAACTTTCAAATCGAATCTGGCCGCTTTTCCTTCGACTCATTTTCCCCCGTTGTAATCGTTTCTCTCAAGGAATACAAGGATCTAGATTTTGATTCCCTATGCAAAGAAATCCTCGATTCTTATTTTCGGGTCCAATGGGAGACCCCGACCCGATTGAGTTCATAGAGAAGGAGACCATGAGGATTCCTTTCAAATCGGGGTGACGCCGAATCGCTGGCCAAACACCTTCAAAACTTGGCCTTTTCCTCCACCACCGGATGGCTTAAAGTGGTATCTGAGGATGCCGGACAAGAGCAAAGCTAGCCACGGGATTCTCAAGACATCCAAAGATTGCTTTGAACTATCACCGCCGAGACATCCCGAATGACTCCCTCCCCGAGCAGCAGCAGCTCACTTTTGGTCCGATGCCATTAACGCCTTTTATCTTTGGCCATGGTCCAATGTCATTTACTCGGGCCGATATCTTCATGATGACCGCCTCAATGTGACGGAGCCTGTACCCCTCCAAATATAAGAATAGCAAAGAACTGTAAGGCAAATAAATCAGGAAGTGGATGGACAAAATACATCCAAACTTACATGTCATCCGGGCGCCGTGGTGACAAAGAATATAAGGCTTTCATGAACATGTGGTCGTGCAGATTCATCTTCCGTGGTAAATCTAATGAGCCAACTCAATCATATGGTGATGGTCGAAGACCCGTCGCAGGCATTTTAGTCCCCTTTGGGCAAATATCTTCTAGGGGTTGTCTATCATATGATGCGCCGATCACCGCCCGCATGCGCAGCCATGGAGAAATCCACGCGGTAAATGGTCCTTGGTGGTTCGGCCCAAATGTGGTTGCAGCTTGTATATGCACCGATAGTTTCGTGGACCTTTATGACTTAGGCTTCCCTTCGCTTAATAGTGCTGAAGATGATTCGCAAGAGAGAAAGCTTGTCGACATACGGGAAGCAAAAGATCTACCATTGTCATTAACATGGATATAGGCCATCTGCTCAAGCCGTTCTTCAAAGGCTTTGACAATGTGATTTGGCCCCCTATAGAGAGAATGAAAATCTGACTTTGCCTTGCAAGTTTAGCTATGAGACCGGCCGCCCGATAAAGTGTCCACAGATATCTTTAATTTTTTCATCAAGCCCCGTGGTTCTACCAGCAGAATTTCATCATGGGGAGGATGTCGTGCCCTACTTACGAATTCTACAATCCAAACATGGTGTCTAGGCAATTAGGGTGTGGACAGTTGCCCCCAAGGCTATACCTCTCAAAAACTATAAGGCCTGTGGAGAAAATAGGAGATGAAATAGAAGCCAAAAAAAATTTTTGAACTTGATGGGAGCTGCCGCCATTTACGCCTTTCTCCTCTAGGATTAATAGATCCGGCCCATCCTCTGCTTGCTTCCCTCGGTGGCATGAGTGGCGTGCCCATATCTTCAATATACCAAAGGCACCCTCTATGCTGTGATCTACAAGCTCAATTTGCCTCTCGATAGTGAGGTAATTTCCTTGTACTCATTTTCTCATTATTGATTCATCCCCGATTTTAACACTTTGTCATTCACAGGATATTGAGCCTACTCCTCCTTCTCGAGCAGCTTCAAGATACTAAGCCGGGCCTATTCCTCGCTTTGGGATATAATGCCCCTACTTTGGCAGCTTTCATGAAAACCCCAGCCAGCTTTTGGGTTCAAGACTTTAAAAGGTGAAGGTAAGAGGAAGGCCACCGCCGAATCAAGCAAGGATGTTGCCGTGCCTGTAAGAACAAGATCCAAAAATCCAAACTGCCTCCCAAGGTATATTCTTACCAGCCTCATTTGGGCGATAATTTTGTACTCACTTCCTCCCCTCCAGTACACAAAGTTGCTTTCAAGATCGGCCAATGCTTTAACAACCATTGAGATCCCCCTCGTGCCTCTCGCTGAGACGCAGAAATTCAAGAAACCACCGGCCATACCGGTATTATTATCCCAGCTTGATCGCTTTCCCTTCTTTGTACTAGATGCACCGATTAGTTCTCATATTCTCGCTATTCTTAAAAACAGATCAATTCTTGGTCGTGACAAAGAAGAATCCTCCCCTCGTGCCTCTCAAGTTGAAAGTGCGTAACTTCATGGAGCTATTAACCATATTGGTAATAATTTTCTTCACATATCCCTTACCCATTGTCCTCTCGTGATTCCATTACTCACTTTCGCACAATATTTTGATGAGATAGCGTAAGAATCTTCCCCTCACTGTGCCTCTAGCTCATCATCCCCGGCATCCAACCAAGTCCTCAACCAAGCCGAGTAGGATTCAACCCGAAGAAGACTCTATTCAAAAGGTAATACTTCAACTCATTGGTTCTTTAATAATTTTGACCAACCGGCTAATGATTTTTTTTTTCTTCCTTTAAGGATGAGGCCAAGCCGATCGTCGCCTACTCTTTTCACAGCTTGAAGAGTACATCAATGAGGGAGGTGAAGAAGCTACATCTCAACAGAGGTTATCACAGAGAACCTGTGCTCGGTTAAAGGAAATATCCCTTTTATCGGCCAAAGATATAAATGCTCTCGCTCAAGATGCACTTATAAGAGAACTTGTTGAGCTCATCGACCAAGATATCCCTCCAACTCTCAAGGTCCCTCTAGAATCTGCAACTCATCTTGATGATCATCTTGGTAAGGTTAGAGAGCAAACAGAACATAGCCTCTAGAGCCGCCTCGCAGAGTGATAATCCGACCTAAAAAGCATCAAGTCAAAGAGCTGCATTCCTGCATCCAGCCGCTAAAAACGCCTTTGGTGACCCCGAACCGAACCGAAGCCATGGAGGAGGAAAAGGCCAGGCTGGAAGCTCAATTGGCTCAATTGAATGTGAGAATCCAGCCTCACAAAGATAAAATTGCCACCTTGCCGAACTCCATAGATGCAACCCAAAACTAAGATAGCATCCGTTATCAAGGAGCATCGCCAGATCAAAACCAAAGCTTACTGTAATCCCAAGCTCGAGGAAGATGACAAGAAGGTGCTAGAAGAAATCAGCCAAATTAGAATGATGCCATGGACGCAATCAAACTGTTTTAAATGAGTAAAACATTCGGCTTGTAATATACTCGATTCTCGAACAATTATACTCCTTGTTAAGTTTTGGTTTTTTTTTTCGTTTTGTCCGGGCCGATGACATAGCCGAATGTTCTTAAGCTTCCGAATAGACAGACGGCCATCATTCTCGATTTCCCGATCGAGGATTAGCCGATTCTTCTCGAACCGCCGCTGATTTAGCCGAAGCTTGGCCCATCCCCCGTAACGGCCCAAAAGAGAAGTAAACCCTACTTTGTCGCTTGGTATACTCGAGTCGCGGCGCCATGAACTCCATTTTGGCCTATAAATAAAGCCTTCTTCTTCCGGCTTCCACCACCATCGCCGGTTAGCATTCATCATCATCTTCTCACCTTCTCGCCGAAACCCTTAGGAAGAAAAAACCCCACCTCCAAATCACCAATGTCGAGCGCCGGTGACCATGGGAAGCGCCCCGCCGAGGGAGAGGCCGAGGGAGTAGGCCGCGACGCCGGCAACGCCATGGGTAAGATTAATCCGCCATCTTCGTGTGTTCTTGCTCACTGCTCATCTTCTAACCCTTCGGGTTCTTCCTTCTTCCTCAAAGCCGCGAGTCATCACGGGCAATACCATCCGGCGCTGCCCCCAATGGTGGTGACTCAACCGGCACCTCCAATCAACCGGCCCCTGCCTCCCGGCCTCGAAGTTCGCCGAGCTCTTCCGAGTCCGACAACTCATACAACGCCAACCCTTGGGGTCCGGCAGAACCAGAGGGCGAGGACCCTTTGTACATTCATGAGGAGGCGCCGGTTCCGCAAGGAAAGGGATGAAGCCCGACCGAAGCCGGGCGACGCTCCAAGCAGTTTGGCATCGCAAGAAGTTTCGAATGGGAGGATCAACAAGAACAGCTCAATGACGCCATCACTGGTTCGGCATTCTCACATAGATTTTTTTTCTCAATCCTCTTCGCAGATCGATTAACTTTTCATCTTTTCAAAGACTCTCTCTCAAGGAGAACGAGCGGTTGAAGGCAGCAAAGAACCCGGCGGCCGACAAGGTGAACGCCTGTGGAGAAACTCCCCGAGGCACGCCCGATGCCATGGATGGCCGTGTTGATCAGCCGCCATCCAAGGTGTCCACCTTGGCGTGTCCTCGGCCCGGCAAATGATGTCCTCTCGCACCAATGAGGACTATTCTGCTCAGGCCGTTGGATTTGCGTAAGGTCATCCTCACGAGGTGGAGGACATCGAGGAGCAAATACTGAGCTCTATGGGGACCATGCTATCGCCTCTTGCCGAATCCACCAATCCCCAATCTGTTCTTAATAAGTTGTTCCGTGAGTAGTTTGTAACTAGGGATTGATCTCGTGAATAATGAAATCATCTTCTCGAGAATGTGTCTTGTTTATGTTCTTGTGTTGATCGCTAAATGAATGCCTTTTAGTGTCCTCTTTGATTCGGGCGCTTTCTTTTGAGTGATTTTTCCGAATGCAAGTGACATCACTTTAGTCGATTAGATCTTAGTCTTACGCCACAAACGATTTGACGAGTCACCGAAAGCAAAGATCATTCAGATTTCATCTTTTCTTTTCCCGATAAACCAACCAAATGTAATGTTGAGGTCAACACAAGATCATTCGCTATATTTTGAACTGAAGGCTTACACAAATCATATCGGCTATTTACCAACTTCATATTTTTTTCACTAAAGGCTTATGTTATCTCATCGGCCGCTTGATTCAAATTCTCTTTACGAACCAACTTCGACATGGGGTAATATTTTTTAAGATATCGTCCGCTGATAGCTCGTAAATTCTTCCCCAAACAAAGTCTTCAAAATATATGCATTGCTGTGCACGCATCTTTTCTACCCGAAAGGGCCCTTCCCAATTTGGAGACCACTTGCCGAATGCCCCCGCCTTTTCGATCCAATCGGCAAAGATAGTTTTCCCAAACCAGGTCACCTTCCAAGAATTGCTTTTCTCTAACTTTTTCTTGTTATAATATCGGGCAACACGTATTTTATTCTTCTCAATATTTTCCAATGCCTTGAGACGAATAAAATGTAAATCTTCCAATTGCCTATCATCAAATTTGTATAATCTTCTTTTTCCAAATCTTTTGCAACATAACTCTTCTTGAACCCGACCGCAATTCCCATGGTAAGACAAAGATGATGCCCGTAAAACCAATTCATAAGGAGATGTTCGAGTTGACCCATGACAAGCCATCCGATAAGCCCACAATGCTTCATTGAGAACCAAATGCCATCTCTTTGGTTTCTCATCAATCTTCTTTTGAATGATCTTGATCATAATCTTATTGATGCTTCTCGCTTGCCCATTGGCTTGTGCATAATAAGGAGAAGAATTATACATTTTTGATCCCCATGTCTTCGCAAAGTCGCAAAATTCAAGAAGTAAACCGGGTTCCTTGATCGCTTGTTATAGTTTGGGGAATTCCAAACCTATAAATTATATGCTCTTTAACAAAAACTGATCATATTTTCTCGATGTAACTTTCTTCAAAGGGATGGCTTCAACCCATTTAGTAAAATAATCGGGCCGTGAGCACAAACTTATGCCCTTTGCTCGAAGGAGGATGTATCTCGACCAATTAAATCTATGCCCCATCCTCTAAATGGCCAAGGTTTGATTATTGGGTTCATAATGATGTCGGAGCCTTTTGAATATTGCCAAATTTTTGACAATCATGACATCCTTTATAATAGTCAAAGCAATCTTCCAAAGATAGTTGGCCAAAAATAACCAAGCCTCCGAATTATCCATTTCATTCGTAAGTCGATTGATGTGCACCACATAATCCTTCATGCACTTCATACATCACCTTTCTGGCCTCTTTTCTTGACTTAGACACTTGAGCAATACTCCATCTATAGATTTGTAATACAAGTGATCATTGAGAAGGACGAACTTAAGGGCTTTGTACCCGAAGCGGGTAACTTTTCGCGATGGATCCTTCGGATATTTGATGATTTCATGCCTCCAATCGCCAACCACCTGCTCAAAGATCCGAACATTCTCTCCTATAGTGAAGACTTCTTGATTTTCACGATATCCGTAAGCAGTTTGGGCCAACCTATTTGCTTCTTCATTATGCCCCCTAGGGATATGATGTAAGGTTGCTACCCGAAAAGCTTTTTAAAAGTTCCCGGCATTCCTCATAGTATTCTCTTAGCTGCCATTCTTACACTCATATTGGCCAATCAACTGGTTGATCACCAGCCGTAGTCTCCAAAGATTTCAACAATGACGGCTTTTATCTCTACAAGAAGCCAAGCCCCTAAGCAATGCTTCATACTCGCTTGATTGTTAGTCACATGAAATTCAATAGGAATAGCATACTCAAAAGTTATTCCCCGTGGAGAAACTAATAGAATGCCAGCGCCTCACCTTTGCTGCAGGATGAACCATCGAAAAAAATAGAGTCCAAGGTACAATGCTTACTATATCGTTGTTAAGGTCATGATGTTGCGTAATAAAATCAGCAATAATTTGACCCTTCAACGTTTTTTTTGCCGATTCGTATTTTAAATCAAATTCGACAAAGCCAAAATCCATTTGCCAATTCTTCCATTTAAAATTGGCATTGACAACATATGCTTGATCACATCATGACTTGAAATAATCACGCATTCGGCTTTTAATAAATAATGCCGAAGCTTAGTACATGAGTAATACACACACAAGCACAATTTTTCCATAGCCGAATATCTTGTCTCTCGGGTCTAACAGCCTTTCGGCTAAGATAAGCTATGACTCGCCTCCTTCCCTTCATACTTGCATGAGGGCCGATCCTATCGTTAGGGTATCGGCCGCCACGCATAACTTGAAAGGCTTGTTAAGTTGTGGAGGTACCAAAACCGGTGGTGCCTTCATGTATTCTTTAATTTCATCAAAAGCCTTTTGTTGCACGCCACCCCATACAAATTTTGATTCCTCTTGAGCTTTAATAATGGAGAAAAGGGCAAGATTCTTTCGATAAATTGAAATGAACCTTCTTACTTAAATTGATCTTGCCGAAAGGTGGACCGTAATTTCGTGAGATTAGTGGGGGAACAACTTTGTCTATTGCTTCCATGCTCTTCTTTCCAACTTCAATTCCTCCTTTATGAATAAGGAATCCCAAGAACTCACCACTGATAATCCGAAAAGCACATTTGTTTGGATTCATCTTCAAACCATGTTTTCTAGTGCATTCCAAAGTTCTTCTTAGATCGCCTAAATGTTTCTCATAGTCTTTAGATTTGACTACTACATCATCAATGTAGATCTCCACAATTTTGCCGATCAACTCATGAAATATGTAATTCATGGCTCTTTTGATAAGTTGCACCGCATTCTTCAATCCAAACGCCATTACAATCCATTCAAATAAACCAATGTGGCTGTGGCATCTAAAAGCCGCTTTTTGAAATATCTTCTATTGCCATGAAGATCCGATTATAGCCAAAGATTACCATCCATAAAACTAATGACTTCATACCCGCCGCCAAGGTTTACTAACAAATCCAAGAATCGGCATCGGATACCCATCCATTGGAGTGGCCTTGTTAAGATCTCTCAAGTCTATACAAACTCTCATCTTCCCATTCTTCTTGTAAACAGAACTATATTCGAAATCCAATCCTGTGATTCCGCACGGCCGAATGAAGTTTGCTTCTAATAGTCTTTCAATCTCCTTCTTCACATCGGCCAAGCACTTCTTTCTTTATAGATCTTCCTGAGGTTGTTTATAGGGTCGATACCTCGACTTAATAGGTAATCGATGCTCAACAATAGAACGATCTAGTCCAGGCATCTCTCAGATAATCCCAAGCAAAGCAATCTTTAAACTCCTTCGTAAGATTTACTAATTGCTTTCTACATTCTCGACTCAAATTTGCACTAATGTACATCGGCCTTGATTTGGACTCATCGCCAACATTTATCTTTTCTAATTTGTCTCCGCCGACATAAAAACCGTGTCCCAACTTTCCTTTGTTGCCATCGATTGGGTTACCCATCAAAATTGCTGCTCGAGCCGATCGCTTGATCGGCCGTTGATCCTTGTTGAATACATTAACAGACCTTCTTTCCATACTTTGCCGTAAAAAAACAATCAACACCATCATATTCCCAATAAGTCGGGTTCGAAGCAGCCCACACTTACCGAATCATCGGCATGTATGATCTCCACGTCATCCCCTATCCATTGAATAAGGATTTGGTGCATAGTTGAAGGAATACAAAGAATTAGCATGAATCCGCCTCCCAAGAAGCAAATCAGTATGCCCCTTGCCGCCAATGACGAAGAACGTAGTGATCGTGGTTTTAGACCCAATCATCAATTCAACATGCACAGCCCTCGAGTATCGTAAGGATTGCCAAGAAAGTCTCTAAGGATCATGTCGGTTTTAAGCAAATCTTCATCCGTCATCCCGAGCTTTCTAAACGTGGAATATGGCATTATATTGATAGCAGCTCCTCCATCAACAAACATCTTGGTCGAGGCTTCCCATTGACGTATCCTTTCACGTAAAGCGGTTTCAAGTGACGATGTTTGGCCGGCTTGTCAAAAGTTGCTTGTCGTGTTAGTATAAGCCGAGCCATTAGATCCCGAAACTCACTTTCATCAAAATCAGAGTAAATCTCCTCTTGTACTTCTTTGATTGTCGTGGGCTATGAATTTCGATGGGAGGAAGAAAGCCATGCATGCATCACCCAAAGGACCCTTCTCATCGGATTTCTTCTTTGGGCGCCATTCCTTTTTTTTCTTCGCAGCAGCAAACTGCTCCAATTTTTTTTGTTTCTTAATCGCCGCACTCTCCTCTTTCTCGACTTTTTCTCAACCCCGTGGGCACCATTGCCCTTTTCGCCATCTATATCCATGAGTATTTCCTTCCTCATCGCATTCTTTCGATGAACCCAATGCTGATCCGCGAATCTCTTCTTCTCGATGATCAAAGTTATTTAATTTTATACGCCGATCGCCCTCGTGAAATTGAACTCCAAGTCTTTCATGGACTGGTCGGCGGTTGACTCGAGATCGCTCAGAATCATAATACGGGACACGTGATTTCGGGCAATTGTTTCTAGCAGGCAGCTTCAAGCCTTCATTCCAACAATGCTTAAAGAATGAACAACCCCAATGAGACTGTTTCTAGTTCCCTCATAACGCTTTTTTCTTGTTCTCGGTGGTGCATCTCTTCTTCATATCTCCACCGCTCTTCTAAGAACTTTTGTTCTTCATAATATTCTTGCTCTTGCCGCCTCCGCCATTTATTCAAGAAGATTCGTGATGTCACCCTTGGTCCGACGTTTCACCTTTCGGTTCGGCTATTTTTGAACCGAACTTTCTTTCATTTCTTTAGCCAGCAATGGGTTTGGTTGGGGTCTACAAAGGCCACTTTTCTTAGCTCTTTCTCGATGTCAACACTTTCATCTTTCCCTTGCTTTTAGGGTCATCTCGCAGAGACCATTCCAACAGAGAAAGAAATCATGTTCTCGAGGGAAAGGTTTGCCATCAATCTTCATCTTGCCATCAAATTTCAGATGCCCTCTTGAATTGCCTTCTCGAATCCGAACTCGAACACTCGGGCAATCATTGATGGAGTGAGAATTAGTATTATGATAACCACAATATCTCTTGTCTTTCACCCCTTCGTATGTAGCATGGGATGCCCTTCCTCCGGCAGCTTGATGCGCCCTTCCTCACCAATGCATCAAAAAGCTTATCCGATTTGGAGACATCAAAATCGTAAGTCCCTTTTTTTGTTGTTTCAGCCACCGACGACTTACTTGGGTAGGCTCTTTATCCCAAGTCAACTCGGCCGCAGCTATTTCATCTTCATCCTCGTACTCGCTTGTTTCTTCCAGAAACTCGATACATCTCACTAGCAACATTACCCCCTTCCGATAGCGGTTATCCCTTCTCAAAACCCCGAGCCCGATTACTCATGACAGCCTAATCTCCGAGCGAAGTTGACCGAGATCATCAAATTCCATGCCGAACAGCCTTCTCCCCGACATTCGGCAAAGATCCCTCGCTATTGCTATTCCAGTAATCGATCGTCTGTAAATTCAGCGAGAAGCAAAGACTCTTGGTTTCTCTCGAATCTACGAAGATATTCTTGTGGTGTCTCATTAACTTTCTGCCTTAAACCGGTAAGGTCTACCAGCCTTCTTTTCAAAAGTTCCGTGAAGAAATAAGCATGAAACTGCTCAAGTTCTGCCCAAGTACCAATAGAATCACCGGCAGAGAAGTAAACCGTGAAAGCCGGGCCTGCGGAGAGACAATGGAAAATACCGAATCCTCCAAGCTTGTCTGCGGATGCCTCCCCAAGTCCGATCGATATCGGCTAATATGCTCGTGGTACTTGTATCATCTTGACCAGTAAAATTTGGTTAAGTCTGTTGGTGGCTTCACCCTTGCCGGTAGTGCAACCCCCGTTATACCATTCTCGGGTACGCAGACTTGTATGAATAGGATTGATTCTTTGGCTTTAGGCCGAACTCGATGTTGCATCATATCAGCCATCCTCTCGCATGATTATGTCAATGTCTGTCTTCGGAGTTCCACGTGCTTGTCCTCCGATGGTATTCCCCGCCGCACTTCTATATCCCCGGATTCGTAGAGCATCTAGAGCAAAGATAGTCAAGTGAACTTCATGGTATTCATCCCCATACATGTTCCTTTGTAACCCGCTTGATGCCGGAGATATCTTGTATGCAGATTGCGGTATTTTTCAAGAGTGCCAAACGCCACTTGGCCATAAGTAGGAGGTGGTTGCTTTTCATGAGTCTCTACTTCATCTTTGTTGATCCTGTGATGTTCCTCGCATCTTCGTGTTGCTTCTCTTGATATTTTGGAATATTGAAAAGCACTGGTCCACGAATTGGTCCCACACTATCTTCAAAATACTTATCACTGCTGGCCGAAAAGTATTAGCCATGATTACCGGAAAGTATTTAGAAAGGCCGTGTTGTGGTTTCTAATGGTATCTCGCCAAGGCTTTATGGACCAAATCTGATACCTTTTGAGTTTCTTCCTCTTCAGAGCAATCAGTTTGATGTGCAAGAAGAACTCTTGGCAATGACCGCTTCAAAAAACCTTGTTGCTCTTGTTCTTGGAGAAAGACATTAAGCATTTATGCTTGTATTGCTCGCATGCTTGCTCCAATCGTTGTTCTCAATTGGTCGGGCATTCATCCAAAGGCCACGCCCGTAACATGATTGTTATTGACGTCCGACATCTTGAATCAAGAGAGGTCCCACCGGGCGTAAAAAAAAAGTGTGTTGGCACAAAATTCGCACCCTCGCGCCAAGCACACAAAGAAGCCGAAAAAGCGTGACTTCAATCGGATACCGCACGGTTTGGAGATCCGAAAGCGTGCGCCCGGCTTTGACCTGAAAACCGACAAGGGACAAAGAAATCGTTAAATACAAAATCGAACGTGTCGGATGAGACCGCATAGCCTCCGTATATACGGCCCCCGGTTACTTTATTTACCTACATACGCCTATAGAAGCTGCTCGCCAATCATGCATGCGATTCATTCTGGCTAATATGAGGGTGAAACACGTAATGCATTGATTGCCGAACATGCATGTATGAGAAGACATGTTTGAACAAGTGAAAGTTAACTATGAATTGAAGCATAACCAAGCTCGGCAATACAAATTTACTTGGGTCCATGAAGAAGGAACATACAAATTATCACGACTAAACTAATCAAAGACCTGCAAGATTCGCCGCAGACGATACCCGATCCTATCAAAGTCTAAGCGTTTCTAACATGCAAGAACCCAAGAACATGTAACAATCTAGATTGATCTAATTCGGCCACGTAAGCATACGATCTATTTATCATGATAAGTAAAGAGCATTAGAGAGCAAATAGATCTATAAAATAAGAAGCCGAAACCGATCAAATCTAGATTGGGCAAAAGAGTGTTACAAATAAATAAAATATTAAAGTCATGCAACACGTGATAACTTAATGAATCTACTAGATCTTGCCAAATCTAATAGAGCCGATAACTAATCCTTGAACCAGATCCTAGCTCGCCGCACGACTCACGACATCTAACCAAGAATCGATAACTATCTTGCCTCACTAAGCTATCGTTTGACGCCGCCACACGGCCATCTAGTCGAGATAGACAAAGCATAAGCAAAGACTTCTTGATCATCAGTAGACGCCGCGCACGGCCATCCCATCGAGACGAACAAGACTACTTGCATCAAGATCTAAATCCACCGCATGATACTAGACATGATAGCAAGGTTGCCGGAACTTACGGAGGTCGACGGATCGATTGGCTCCTCCTCAAGAACTCGACGACACGACAAAAAGGGACTCAAACGTGGCACGGGCCGGTTGTATTGATTTGATTGTGTATATCTTTTACAATGGTCGAGGGTCTATATTTATACCCTGGGACATAACATGAATCCTAAGAGATTACGATGTACACAATATGTTAAAGGTAACTCAAAAGTATGGCGATTCTCTTGCTATGGTCTTCTTCGAATCCTTGATTATCACGCTCTTCTCCTTCTATTCGGCTTCCCCGCTTGCCACCTTTTGCTTCCCGAATGAAGCCACCGCCTTCAAAGATAGCCGACCGCATGAATGCTTGCCGAATCGCTTAGAGTTAGCCGACCGCTGGGTGCTTACCGAACTGCCCCGCAGCTAGCCGAATGGATACCGCCGAATGCTCTTGAACACTTGCGAAGTCTGCCACGATCGCCCAATTCGCCATCTTCGGCCTTTTACTTAAAATCTAGTGTTAACACTAGCAAGTAGCATCTATTTTCAGAGATAGCAAGTAGCATCTGCTTTAAAAAAAAAGAGATAGCAGTAGCATCTATTTTCACAAAAAAAGAGATAGCAAGTAGCACCATTTTCAGTATTTGCTCAAAGATAAGTAGTGTCTCGCTACGCTTATTGCTATTGTCGTTTTGCTTCAAGTCCGAACGAACACCACTTTGCTTTGGGATCTGCTTTCTCCATCTCTCTTCAGTGCACTAATAGGAACGCCACTAGCTGATGCTATATATATCGACAATACTGCTGGTTCAAGGATCACAAGACGCTTGCACCGCCTCATCGCGCCAAAGGTTTCGAGCTCAAGATCGACATGAACTAGATAGAAATATTTGCATAGAATAGAAGGTCCTACTTATGTTTTCCCCCATTGTCAACTCAATCTGAAAAGCATAAAAGTATGACGATCAAGTCTCTGCTCCCTCTCTCCGATCCTATGGAACACAATCTACCTTTAATTATAGAAAATTTGCAAGTTCAACTTTTCTAAAGCACTTGCAGAGTGGCAGAGTTGGGGAGACCGGATCCCGCTATACAAAAACAAGAATAATACAGCCTAGAGTGTAGTATCGTAATGCCGTAACACCAAACCACTCCACCCCTCCCAAAGATTTGATAACCATCACAAGAAAACAAGAGGACGACGCCATCATTTATCAGAGCAAAGCCGCCAAGCAGCCAGCAAGTATACTAGTGGTAGTGTCAACACAAAGACGGGCGGGCGGCGGCATGGCACGGTCACGGTGGCAGCATGCAGAGCACCCGAACTCCGTGCTAGCCACATGACGGCAGAAAGAAATTTTTTAGAAAACGTACCCAAATCCAGCGTAGGGGAGGAGCACCCCGGACTTCTTGGCTGCACCTTGCAAGGGAGAGGATGAATGAGTGAGATCGGCCAAGGAAGAGGGAGCTCTAGAGCTAGCCACCGGCCTACACGGAGGAGCACCCACGCCACCAGCGCCACCTCCCAGAGACCTAAACCCTAAGAATCACCGCCGCCGCCATCGCGAGGAGTCTGTCACGGAGGGGGTCACGGGAGTCGGGGACGGGACACACGACGGGTCGACCCGAGGTACCCGATGGGTGAACAGTGCCGGCCCTATGTCCCGCTTTTCATTTTGAGGTCGATTTACATGGCCCAATGGCCTTATTTTTTTGGGTCGGGTCGATGACCCCGGGCTGACCCCGCCCGCTCCCATCTTGATTGCTTAAAATGTAAGAATGAAGAGAGGCGTGCTTTCTCTAACCCCCTCTAGCGGAATCCGTAAACGCCGGAAGGTTATATTCCACCCCACTCAAAGACAACCGCCAGCCCATTCCGCTACCCACAACAAGAAGAAGCCCAACGGCAAATGTGTATACACTCGCCCCGCTACCGTAACTCCATCCACAAAAAATTTAACACCCAAGGTGTTCAAAACCCAAATCCACCAGCCCCCAAAAATTCTCCCAACCGGTCTCGGTCCGTGTTTTAATTGTAACCGAACCGACACCTTTATCGAAACCGCCCTTATCCTAAAAGAAATACCTCTAATTTTCAACAAGGATCCGCGCTTAGCAGCACCGCAGTCGTATAGGTAGTTCGCAAAGATGCCCGGAGGGTGAATGCCGAAGAAAAATCGACGCGGTGTATCAAGTCCGCATCGGGATGTTCTTGAAGGAGAACCGTTTTAATGGGTATGTTCCCTCGCTGCCACCACCCCGCAATTATATTATTTAATTCCGTGCATCGATACATTCATCAACCATACTTTTGTTACAAAGCATGAAATCCCTATAAAAGAAATTAAAGATGAGTTTTTGGTGCAATCGCGTCGGGAGGGCGTATACACACACGGGAAATGGTATATCAGGTCCCTATATCTCTTGGTGGGTATCTCTATCCCACGGATCTGATAGTACTGAAGGATCAAAATATAGACGTGATCCTTAGAATGAATTGGTTACGCCATTATGGCGCTGTGATAGATGCACTGAATAGAACCATTAAGCTGTTTCTACCTGATAACCAGTCCCCACTTCTTATCCAATTCCCAACTCCCAAGAGAGCAGTTGAGGCAGTTAATGCAACCTCAGTGCAAGAAATCAAAGATATACCTGTGGTCTGTGAGTTCCCAGATGTATTCCCTAAGGATTTGCCTGGGTTACCACCAGAACGAGATGTCGAATTTGTGGTTGAGTTAAAACCGGGTACTGCACCAGTATCCCGAAGAGCTTATAGGATGCCCCCAAAAGAGTTAGCAGAATTGAAAACTCAGTTGAAAGAATTGTTGGACAAAGGTTTTATCCGACCTAGTTCATCACCATGGGGTTGTCCTGCCATCTTCGTGAAAAAGAAAGACCAGACTTTGAGAATGTGTGTGGACTATCGCCCATTAAATGAGGTGACATCAAGAATAAATATTCTCTTCCTCGCATATATCTTCTCTTTGACCAACTTAATGGAGACAAGGTGTTCTCCAAGATTGATCTTAGATCTGGTTATCAAAACCGAATTAGACCTGAAGATATTCTAAAACCGCCTTCACCACCGATACGGCCTATATGAATACCTTGTTATGTCATTTGGGCTTACTAATGCTCCAGCCCATTTCATATATCTGATGAACTTGGTGTTTATGCCCGAGCTCGATCGTTTCGTCGTGGTTTTCATCGACGATATTCTTATATACTCCAAAACCAAAGAAGAACATGCGGAGCATCTCTCAGATCGCTTTTGACTCGTCTCCGAGAACATCAGCTTTACGCCAAATTTAGTAAATGCGAGTTTTGGCTTAGTGAAGTCAAATTCCTTGGTCATGTCTTGTCTGTCAAGGGTGTCGCAGTTGACCCTGGCAAAGTCCAAGACATCCTTAATTGAAGCCACCCACCAGTGTTCATCAAGTTTGTAGCTTTCTCTAATGGCGGATATTACTTGGCCGTTTCATTCCCCGACTTCTCCAAAATAGCCAAGCCAATCACTGAACTTCTAAAGAACCAAACCAAATTTCGATGGTCATCTGAATGTGAGCAAGCATTCCACAAATTGAAAGATCTTTCGACGACTACTACCCCAATCCTAGCTCAAATTTAATATTGAAAAGCCATTCGATGTATATTGTGATGCATCCGGCATTGGCATCGGATGTGTGTTGATGCAAGAAGGCAAAGTTATTGCTTATGCTTCAAGGCAGTTGAAGCAACATGAAGAGCATTACCCAACCCATGATCTTGAGTTAGCCGTAGTGCTGCATGCTCTGAAGATATGGAGGCACTATCTATTGGGTAATCCATGTCATATCTACAGTGATCACAAAAGTTTGAAGTATATTTTTACACAGTCTGAGCTGAATATGAGGCAGAGAAGATGGCTTGAATTAATCAAAGATTATGATCTTGAGGTGCATTATCATCCTGGCAAAGCCAATGTAGTTGCCGATGCTCTTAGTCGAAAGAATCAGTGCAACTGTCTTGCTGTTACGCCAGTGAATCTGAGTTTGTGTCAAGAATTAGAAAGATTGAATATTGATATGATTTCTCGTGATAGCCTGAATGATATCATAGTACACTCTTCTATTCAAGAGCAGATTATTGCAGCTCGAGAAAGCAAAGGTCTCGTGCATATTAGAGAGAAAGTCGATCAGGGCAAGCATCTTGTTTCCGCCTTTGATGACAACAATGTCTTATGGTTCAAGAATCGCCCTGTTGTTCCAAAAGTCCCTGAGCTTCGACAGTTGATTCTTGATGAAGCTCACCTAACCAGATTCTTGATTCATCCAGGTAGCAATAAAATGTATCATGACCTGAGGCAGAGATTCTGGTGGACCAAAATGAAAATCAAGATAGCTCGATATGTTGCCAAGTGTGATACCTGTCAAAAAGTCAAAGCTGTGCATTTGAAAGCAGCTGGAGAGCTCCAACCATTACCCATTCCAGCTTGAAAGTGGAAAGATATTAGTATAGACTTTATCGTTGGTTTGCCTAGAACAGCCAGGGGTTATAATTAAATCTGGGTTATTGTTGATCGTTTGACCAAGTCTGCTCACTTTATTCCAGTAAAGAAGAAGTATAGAGTACCTCAGTATGCTTAATTATACATAGACCGAATAATGTGTCTACATGGGATTCCACAAAGTATAGTCACAGACAGGGGTACTCAATTTATGGCTTAATTCTGGCAGAGATTTTATGAAACTATGGGTACTATTCTGTTACGCTAAAGACCGCTTATCATCCACAAACCGATGGTCGATGAAAAGATTGAATCGATCCTTGAAGATATGTTAAGATCTTGTGTGTTAACATATTCTTCAAATTGGGAACAATGTCCGCCATTAGCTGAATTTGCTTACAACAACAAGCTTATCAAGAGAGTATCAAAATGGCACCATTTGAAGCTTTGTATGGTCGCCGATGCCGCACTCCACTCAACTGGTCTCGAGCCGGAGAAAGATGGTTCTTCGGTGTTGACCTACTCAAAGAAACTGAAGCTAAAAAAAAACAGATTCAAGAAAACTTAAGAATAGCTCACCCGCATGTAAAAGTTATGCCGATAAGTTTATTTAAGGCCATTGATGTTTGAAGTTGGAGACTATGAATATTTGAAGGTGTCACCAAGTAAAGGTGTCGATCGTTTTCAAGGGTTAAAGGTAAACTAGCACCCCGATATATTAGCCCTTTCCAAATTTCGAGAGAGATGTGGAGAAGTTGCATATTGGTTAAACCTACCCGAACAGCTTGTCCCTTATGCACAACATGTTCCATGTGTCTCAACTGAAAAAGTGTTTGCGGATACCCGACAAAATTGTTGACATTGAAGGTATCAAACTTGAGCCCGACCGACGCGGTGTCGAATATCCAGCCAAAATTTTGATAGGAAAGATCGGGTCACACGCAGCACATCGAAGGTTCTACAAAATTCAATGGGATCAGCACTCGAGGATGAAGCAACCTGGAAGTCTGAGGAATTCTTGAATGAGCACTTTCTGGAGTTCCTTCCTTCCTTCTCCTAAGTCATGATTCGTTTCTATGAATTGTGACTTTCAAAAAAAAAAATAAGACTTGTAATATGAACCCTTCTACCTCTCTTATGAAACCATGTAAGATGTATTTACTTGATACATTTTCTTTTCCATTACTTAGCCCTAAGCTTTGAATTTCGGGACGAGATTCCTTTTTAAGGAATATAATGTAACACCTCCGGGGTTACGTTAACATAAATCTGCCATGTCATCATCATCATTGCATAAGCATTCATGATTAGAGAACTCTAATGTGAATGATTAAAATGAGTTTATTTAATTTTAGGGTTGTTTGAGCTCTTTTGTATCACATGTGTATGTTACCATTTAAATTCCATTCACATGTATACTTCTATTTATAAAAGCAACCAATTAAAAATCAACCTTGATGTTTGTAAGTGTTTGGCTAACTTTGACTTACGCATCAAACATGTTTTATAAATCAAATGAGGTGCAAGGAAGAATCAAATTTGAATTTGGAATTCAAATTCCAAACCCTAGCTCAAGTGGCTAAGTGTTGGAAATTGAATTTCATTTTCAATTTTGATGAGCTAACCATAATTAATTTTCTAAATAAAAGTTGCTAACCATTGACACCATTTCAAAGTATGAACTTTGTACTTTGAAAATATGTCATTGGTTGAGTTTGAAAAGTATCGCAACATCATTAATTAATTGCCCAAAGATTCAATTGGAAAATCCTTTTCAAAAGCTTGAAATTCAAAGTAAAACTGTCCCCTTTTCAATTTCATCCCAAAATATTCAAAATTTGGGAAAACTCTAAAAATATAGTTTGTACATCTCTTTGAGCTCTACAACTTTGGTATATAAAGTTTTTCAAGTTTTTGAATAAAATTTGAAGTAATTTCAAAAGTTCTCTAAATTAGAATTGTCCCCTTTTGCATTTTAAACTCCAATTCAAAATCTATTTGGTTTCATAAAAAACTTTTTAAATGAAAGTTGCAGACCTTGAAAAATAGAACAATTTTTATTTTTGGATATTTTCATCTTTTTATTCAAAATTTGAAAGTAATTTTGAAATCCTACAAAGTTAGGGTTTTATCCCCTTTTCAAATTTAAAATTTAAATTCAAAAAAACTATTTGGAATCTAACAAAACTTCTTAAATAAAGTTGTAGAGCACAAAATTTTGAGCAATCTGTATTTTGGAAGATTTTTGAGTGCAGTTCAAATTTTGGGAGTAATTTAAAAAGGGAGAGAGTGAGTCGGCAATCGCTATGTTGATGAACGTGGGGGCACCTCATCCTTGCCCATGCCGGCGGTCGGCCGCCGTCGTCGTGGACGTTCCGGCGTATTCCGGCCTTTCGCGTGTCACCAACCAGCTCGACGTCGTCGTGAAGACTCCTTCCACCTGTCCGGTCTTTTAGTTGCCCTATAAAAAAGCCATGTGCCGACCGTCAATTCCTCCTTTCCTTCTTCACTGTCACCGCCGGCGGTCGTCGATCTTCTATTGAATTCACGCTCCACACACCACCACCATACCGCCACCATTTCCAATAGCTTGCCACCAGCTCCGCTACGCCCTTGCGAACTCAACGAGCCACCAATCACAGTTCCTAGTCGCTGAAATCGCCCGGGCTTGACGTCGTCCCTTTCCATCTCCGGCCAAGCCGCCCGCCGTGAGCCCCCTTACCCTCACCGAGCTCCACGGGAGTTTCAAACCTTGCGGGTTTGCTCCAACAGCTCCACCTTGCTCCACCGATTGCCATCGGCTCTTGGTCTTGTGCGCAAGATCACCAGGAGGAACCGGAACGCCGACGAGCTCCCGGTTTACACCGCCGCAGTAGCCACCGCCGCCGTCAACCATCTTCCACTCATCTTCTAGCTCTTTGCACCCTTGTTTTGAAGTCATGGTGAGCCACTAAATCTCGTAGGGGTGTTGGTTGCGCTGCGGCATCGCCGGTCGCTTAGCCGGAACGGGCGGCATGATGCTGAGCGCCACCGTGCCGCCGCCGCCGTGTTTCGGCCGGCTGTGTTTATTCAGAACGCCCGCGTCGTATTCGTGTAGTATCGTGTTCGTTTTGAGCTGCTGATCATGTTGGAGTGCGCGGTTTCACCGGAGACGCTTCGGTGACCTAGCTGGCCGTGCACCGTGCGCCGCCGAGCCGCCATGGTCGCCGGTGTGTGAGCTCCGGTGGATGAGGGAGGTCGAGTGATAGGTCGTTGGATGCGGTATGATGTGGGGAATTCGCCGGTGCAGTCGGTTTCACCGGAGAGGCCACGGTTGGCGAACCGCTGGCCGCCGCCGCGCGTTGGCATCGCCGGAGAAAAGAAGAGAGAGGGGAGAGCCGACAGCGGGGCCGCTTGTCGCGGAGAGAGAGAGGGAGAGCTACGCTGGGCGCGCTGGGGTGAGCGGGCCGCCCCGGCTGGATGGGCCGCATGCTGAAGCCCACGGAAGGAGAAAATGCTTTTCTTTTTTTTCCAATTTAATTTCTAAAAGCTGATTTTCATCATTTTGTTATAAATTATTTTGGGCAGCTAAAAATATGAGAAAAAATGTGTGTGCTCCTTGTGATATGCTCTATCAAGGAAAAATGCTAACTCTGGTTTTCCCATAAAATCTAATTGTGCTATAATTTGCTCTTTTTAATTAATAAATGCAACTTCCATGAATTTTAATAATTAAAATATAAGTCCAAAAAATCATGAATTTTGTTTTGCATGCTATAGATGATGATGATCTTAATTATGAAGTTTGATCCTATTTTGACTAATTTTTGTATTAGGCTTAATTAATACCTTAATTAGTTAATGTTTAATTAATTAATTCTTTGATTAATTAGGGTTTGATTAATCCCCAATTAGCAAGATAATTAGTGGCTTTTAACAACTGTAAAAATAGTTAATAAATTAGTAATCAACCTTAATCACTATTAGGGTTGCTTGATTTTGGGATTGAGTGATGACCCTAGGTCATTAACCCAAATGACCTTCGGCATTTCATGTTGATTGCGTATCGTTAGTCCGTCCTCATCGACGCTAGTTATACCTCTATAATGCAACGTTATCGTGAAGGAAAGTTGTACTCAAGATAGATTAGTTGTCGTTGCATCATTATCGCATGTCTTTATTCTTCGCATTGTGATCATGCATTTCAATCGTAGTAGTTGTGCCGCCCGAAGAAGGAGTTGATCCAACTCCTAACACTGAAGAAGGTGTCCAGTGCGAGGAGGTTGGTCCCGATCTCGGCAAGGCATATCACCGAACCTCACTTCATCAAGCCCCAAGGCAAGCCCCGGATGCATTCAAACCCTACCTTGAATTTCAAAAGTCTTTATGATTTTTATGTGAATGATATGATGCATTAAGTATAGGAGTTGTGTGATATCCTATTTGATGCATTTACCGTACCTTGTGATACTATCCTCGATACTGTTTTGATTTTGAAAATGTTTAGTACCGCTTAGTCCTCGCTACTAGCATAGGCTTTTTAAAACGCGTTTTAAACATTGATAACAATATCATCTCGAGAAAGTATTCAAAACTTGATGTTGCTTGTCGCCTATCCTTCACCTTGGCCGGGTCGTGGGTACGCACAAGAACATGATGAGTAAAATCGAGACGCCGGTGGAGTGACTTGCATCGGGATGGGCTAGTGCCCCGTGTAGTGTCATCCACTTGTGTCGGTTAAGGACCGTCCGTTGTTTGGCCCTAGGATCATGAGGTTATTGGATAGTACTAGTCACATGCTAATGGCGGCAAGCTCCCTTGTATGATCCATGCGAGAACGGACAATCGGGACTGGAAGTAGCGTGTACCCACACTACGAGCGCACCGTTGACGGTCAGACTGACGGCGTATGGAGATGGTGTACTATACTCTCGTGGCTAGGACCCATTCTGTCAGGGAGAAATGCAAGTGTGAGTTGGTGTATGTAAGACGTTCGGTCCCTGATACATCGTGTGGCTAGGAAGCCCTAGCTGGGTATATAAAGTGATTCGAATCGTCGGTGCTCCACGATATGGGGAGACTTGATCCGAGTCCGGCATCGTAGTAATGATGGAAGTTGTTGAGACCGGAAAGTTTTGAAATTGTCACATGGATGATAAGTGTTTGTTATAGAGCAGGATAATCAAAATGAAAAGTAAGGATCCACTTTAGTTGCTTTTGGCAAATGTGTCTTTGATTCTTGCTAAAGCCTCACCTTGGTCCCTATTAGCCAGTATTCCTAAGTCTTCTCCCTAATTTTTGGTCGGGTAAGTCTTATGGAGTACTTTTAGTACTCACGGTTTGTTAAATCCCGTTGCGGGTGTGAACCGTGTGAGCAAGTGTGTTATGGCCCTTGCCGCATGACGGTTATCGAAGAAGGAACCGATGAGGAATAGGTTGTGTGGCCTCCAGGCGGGGCACTTTTGTTGAGTGGTTTGTAATAAAGTTATATAATGATACTTCCGCTGTCTTGTAATAATGATACTCTGGTTTGTATAAGTTTTACAAAAAGTTTATAAATTAAGTTATTGTAAGTCTTCCGCTACTCTGGTATTTTGTATGAAAGCTGTTGTAATACTGTGATGTCTCTGTAAGTATCAATCCTAGAGGAATCGTGGTTTATCGGGGTTTCACCCGATGGAACATTCTAGGTTATATGGTGTACAAGCATAACCGACAGAGGTCTTAGGGACAATGTCAGGTGCTTGTGGGCCATATGATTTAGAAAGGTTCGCCGCCACGATATCAAAGCCACCGTCCTCGGCCGGTGCACGCGCTGGATCCCTCCCTACCCTCCCATAGCCACTTTACCAGGTTCCAAAGGCGCCTGAGCGCCATGGATCCCAATGTCCGCGACATGTTCGACATCATGCTCAAGCGGCCTCGACAGCATGGAGGCGCGCCCTCCGAGCGCCGAGGCGTTGCTTCGACGACGCCCGCGAGGAGCGCTAGAGCGCGATGCGGCCGTCGAGCGGCGAATTCGCCCCTCGAGGCTGACGCGGGCGAGCGCTGCTCCGCTACGGACGCCGATGGAGCAGCGCGGATCGACTTCCTCGAGCTCGCCGACGACCCGGTCCCAACGCGCGACCATCGCCCGACAACTCGGGTACCACTTCGACGCGTGTATCTCGACCTCGAGCGCAGGCGCCGCATCGGCGAGTCTGAGATCGGCCGTGCCCGTGGCGAGTGCGACGAGCGCGTCGCATCCCTGGAGTCCGCCGTCACCAAGCTCAACGACTAGCGCCCGGCGATTGATGGCTACATCGACTACTGCCGCCTCGAGCTGCAGCGCCTCTCCAAACACTGAGATCGAGCGGTCTTCGAGTCTTCGTCGACCCGCCCCCCAATCCTGATGGATCCGGAGTAGGCCGCCGCGCGCGCATCTGCCGGCTTCACGTCCGACAGGCCCGACGGGCACCACGATGCATCGATTCCACAGGAGAGGAACTATGGTTCGGTTTCGACCATAGTTCCTAACCCGGCCAATGGTACGTTCCCACATCCCCATCCCAGTTCATCTGCTCTTCCATGGAGTTCGTTTCATCCTCCCGATCCTACCAGTTACACCAATCAAAACACCCACCACACCTAACAGCCCAATCCACCACCCCACCAATCTCCTCATCTTCCCCAATCGTCCAATTTCCCTATTCAGGAGCCCCACAATCGCCACTCAGCTCTGGGTCAGCTACCCAAAATGCAATTCCCCCAATTCAATGGAGACAACCCCAAGCTGTGGATCTCCAGAGCCACGTCCTACTTCAAAATGTATTCGGTGCACCCCTCTCTGTGGATTAAAGTAGCTACACACCATTTTATTAACTCTGCTGCCCGCTGGCTTCAATCTGTGCAAGGGAAAATCCAATCAGCTACTTGGGATTCCTTCACCAAAATGATCCATGAACGCTTTAGTCGCGACCACCAGCACGAATTGCTCCTACGCCAGCTCTTCCACATTCGCCAAACCTCCTTTGTGTCTGAGTATGTGGAGAAGTTCATAGACCTTGTAGACCAGCTTTCAGCCTACACTTCTGCACCGGATACTCTCTATTATGCAACCCGTTTCATTGATGGTCTCTGTGACGATATTCGTCCAATTGTTTTGGTTGCTCGTCCACCCGACTTGGATACTACTTGTACCCTTGCGTTGTTGCAGGAAGAAGCAGTGGACCATGGGCGTCGCCGAGAGTTCAAAAAGTATGATCAGTCACCCTTTTATAAGAACTCTTCTATTAAGGGCGCACTGCCTCTTCCTTCGCCGCCTACTCGACTCGCTCTGACGCCGGCTGATGACAAGCATAACGCTGACGGCAAGCGGGCATTCCTCTTGCCGAACTCGGTTGAAGACCGCTTCGCCAAGCTTCGTGCCAATCGCAAGGCGCGGGGACTGTGTGTCCGATGCGGCGACAAATGGGTGCCTGGCCACAAGTGCTCAGAGACTCCTCAGGTACACTCTCCAGGAGGTTTTGGGAGTTGTGTCAGTTTTCCTTCTCTGATCAAGATGATTCGGTGATTACATCTGATGCAGGGGAACCTTCCCAGTTGTGCCTACTCTTGTCTGTAGCTGCAGCATCTGGCCAACCGTCTCCCAGAACCATGCAGTTCTCTGGATCATTGCTCGGCCGTGATGTTAGTATCCTCATTGATTCGGGAAGCAGTCATTCCTTTGTTAGCACTCAAGTGGCTAATGCAGTTCAAGGCATGAAACAACTACCTGTTGCAGTTCACGTTCAGATAGCTGATGGCAGCATGGTGCCCTGTTCTTCTCTCCTTCCAGATGTGGAGTGGGTGGTACAGGGTTACAAATTCCATTCCACATTGAGGGTATTGCAGCTGGGACATTTTGATATGATCATTGGTATGGATTGGCTAGAAGCCTTTTCTCCTATGCAAGTCCACTGGTAGGAAAAGTGGATGTCTATTCCCTATGGTTCTGAACATGTTGTGCTCCACGGCAATTCGAGCCAGCCTTCCAATTCTTTGATCAGGCTTCTGGAGATTTCCTGTGCCGCCGATGAGACAACCGTGCAGCCAGTTCTTCCTGAAGTGCTGACCCTCTTGTTAGAGTTTTCTCATCTCTTTGAAGAACCTAAATGCCTTCCTCCCAGGCGTGCTTGTGACCATCGCATTCCACTTGTCACTGGGGCTTCACCTGTGGCAGCAACGCAGTACCGCTACAATCCAGCTCTGAAGTCTGAGATTGAGCCCCAAGTCTCTGAAATGCTAAAGCAGGGAATGATACAGCCCAGTGTCAGCGCATTCTCCTCTCCAGTTCTACTGGTCCGTAAGAAGGACGGGGCTTGGCGATTTTGTGTCGACTACCGTATGTTGAACGCACTAACAGTAAAGTCCAAGTTCCCCATTCCAGTAGTGGACGAGTTGTTGGACAAGTTATCTTTAGCTCGCTGGTTCTCCTTTCTCGACCTCCGAGCAGGTTTCAACCAAATACGTCTGGCGCCGGGAGAAGAGCACAAAACAGCGTTTCAGACGCACTGGGGTCATTTTGAGTTCACCGTCATGGCGTTTGGTCTCACGGGTGCGCCGAACACCTTTCAGGGAGCCATGAACACAACTCTGAAGCCGCTGCTTCGCAAGTGCGCACTAGTATTTTTTGACGACATACTCATTTATAGTGCTACATTGACAGATCACATGGTCCATCTCCGCCAAGTGTTTGAGCTTTTGTCTGCTGACCAGTGGCAAGTCAAATTCAGCAAAAGTCGGTTTGCTCAATCCTCCATCAATTACCTCGGTCATGTGGTGAGTGCTGATGGGGTATCAACTGATCCATCTAAAATTGAAGCCATAAAATGCTGGGCCATACCTCAGGATGTCAAGGAACTACGGAGTTTCCTCGGGCTTGCAGGGTACTATCGCAAATTTGTGCAAAATTACGCTATGCTCGCTTGTCCCCTGACTGACTGCTGAAGAAAGGTAGTCTATTTATCTGGACCCCTGCCCATTCACTGGCTTTCTCTGCTCTTAAGGACGCCCTGGTGTGTGCGCCTGTCCTAGCACTCCCAGACTTCCAAAAACCATTCCAACTCCAAACGGATGCTAGTGAGTCTGGCGTGGGTGCAGTACTTCTACAAGATGGCCACCCTGTGGCCTTTGTCAGTAAATCACTTGGTGCTCGTTCCCGCGGCCTGTCGGATGCTAGTGAGTCCGCAAGCTGTTTGCCTGGAAGGGAATGAAGTCCGATGTTAAGCTCTTTGTGTCTTCATGCTCCATTTGCTTGCAAGCTAAGCCGGATAGAGCTCGCTACCCCGGTTTACTATCCCCGCTGCCTGTCTCTTCCGAGGCTTGGCAAGTCATATCCATGGATTTCATTGAGGGATTGCCGACGTCCGGATCAGCCAACTGCATTATGGTGGTGGTAGACAAGTTCAGTAAATTTGCACACTTTGTGCCTCTTCTCCACCCGTTCTCTGCTCAGAAGGTCGCCCAGTCCTTTCTGGATAACATCTACGGGTTACACGGCCTCCCTTCACACATTATTTCATATCAGGATCCCATATTCACAAGCACATTCTGGTGTGAACTTTTCAAGTTGGCTCAAGTCCAGCTCTGCATGAGCTCTACCTATCATCCTCAGTCGGACGGTCAGACCGAATGGGTTAACCAGTGTCTGGAAACATTTCTCCGTTGTTTCATCCATTCATGCCCTCGCCGTTGGTTGAAATGGCTACCTCTTGCAGAATACTGGTACAACACCAGTCAACATTCAGCTCTGGGCCGTTCGCCGTTTGAGGTACTCTTTGGCCGACTCCCTCGTCATTTTGGAATTACTGACGCGGTTGCTTCTCCTATGTCCGATGCCGCAACACTTCTGTCGGAACGTGAGACAATGCTCGCGGTTGTTCGTCAGCACCTGCTACGAGCCCAACAACGTATGAAGGCTCAAGCAGACAAGCGCCGCTCCGAGCGTACATTTCAGGTTGGCGACTTCGTCTTCCTCCGCCTGCAACCATATGTTCAGTCGTCGTTGGCGCCGCGGGCTCACAACAAGCTCGCCTTCAAGTACTTTGGCCCCTACAAGATCATCGCGGGTGACGTCGCTTACAAGCTGCTACTTCCTCCTACGTCGTGCATCCACCCCGTCTTCCACGTCTCCCTGCTCAAGGCTACACCTCCTACTTCCAGCCATGTCTCCACCAACCTCCCAGACCCTGATGATTCACTCCAGGTGCCTGAGAAGGGCTCCAGCGCCCGGCTTCGGCGGCGGTACCACCGGTTTCGCGGCTCCTCATCAAGTGGTCAGGGCCTCGGCGACACTCTCGCCACACAGGGGAAGACGCCGTCGCCATCAAGCAACGCTTCCTCGACGCTCCGGCATGGGGACATGCCGGTTCCCAAGGAGGGGGGGGGATGTCAGCACCCCTCACTCGGGAGACCCCAAGGCGGCACCAAGGCCCAGAAGGAGCAGCAGGCCCAAGGCCCCGAACTCGAGAGTATCTGGCCCAGAGTGGTCCTGTAATTCTTGCATCCCCAAGCCCACAGATGGGTGAGATAAGTAGGATGGGGGGAGAAGGCTGTAACAACTTTTGAACGAAGACAATTTCGATACGCATCTAAGCCGACCTCGTCAGCGTTCCTCGCCTTCCTCTGTCTCTTCTTCCTCAACTCCGTTCTCCGGAGCTCCCCTTCTTCTCCGCAGCTAACAGAATAGTGAGCGATCTAGCTTTTGGCCACCTAAATCAGATTCGGAGCACCATATCCATCATGAAGCGGCTCTACTATAAATTTAAGATCACATTATTTATTGAGTAAAGTGTTTAGAAGAGTTTCACGATGGATACACCTCTTTTTAGAAACCCATAGTGGATCTGCTGGACGAATCGAAATTGTGCCCAAGAGCAGTATGAGCCCGCTCGTTATGAGTCCATCACTTCGACAACACGCGAGTGGGGGCAGGCCATGGAAGCTGACTCGGGGAGGGGCCATCACCGGCGCGCGGCCAGGGGGGTCGATCAAGTCCGACGCACGGCCGAGGAATTTATTTGTCTTAACACTAGTGCCACAAACTAAAGCGTTAAAGTAATGAGAACTGCTCCAGTGGTCCTCTTTTCGCAATTAGCACGAATCTTAAAGCACGCCCGTAATTAATTAAAAATTAATTTCGTTTGGATATTGATTAGGGCGGACCCTATCCGTGCCCAGCCCATGTCCACGCCCGTCCAACCCAGCCCGGCCGGTGTTTCCCTCCGATCGAGTCGCACGCACGCACGGCCCTCTCTTCATTTCTCGCAGACAGGATAGGCAAAGCAACGGCGACGGGACGGGCGGCGGCGGCGGATTGGGCAGCGTTAGCCATCTCGCTGATCGACGGCGGGCGGCGGCGGGCGGCGGCACATCCAGGACGGCGCGCGGCACATCGTCTATTTCGGAACAGGAGAGGGCGGCAAAAGCGGCGGCGGGCGCCATCGCATCGCGCGCTGCGTCGAGGCAGGAGCCGGCGGGGCGGGCGTGGCGACGGGCGGGCGAGCGGGCGGCTGACTTTCATCGGGTGGGTGACGACGAGGCCGAGCGCCGCCACCAACGCTAACAAGTTGCGCCGGGCGATGGTGGTGGTGGCGCGCGACCGCAGTCACCCACACCAGCAGCCCGCGCCATCCTCGCCCCGGAGGACTCCGCCGCCACCTGCCGCGGGCGACAACGCCTCACGCTACGCGGCTGTGATGCCCGTCAAGATGGCGGCGCCGGGCGAGGACTGCGTCCACGTGCAGGTGGCCACGCAGGTGCTGCCGCTGGGCGGCGACGCCGTGTTCGGCGCCGCAGACACCAGCACTCGGGCGGCATCAGCGCGTCACTGCACGGCGAGGACGGGTGCCTGCTCTGCGAGTCGATGGTGACCTACGGCGACGGGCAGGAGGCCGGGAACGAGGCCGGGTACATCGTCGGCATGTCGATGTGCTACCCGAAGCCGGGCACCATGAAGGTGCGCGACGGCGACGCTCTCACCGTGGTGTCAAGGTACAGCAGCGAGCGACGGCATACGGGCGTCGTGGTCCTCTTCTACATCCTCATCGCGCACGGCCGTCGTCCAATCCTGTCTCTGCGCCTCAGCGCCCGGTGCGCGCTGCTGGTGGGAGCGATATGTGTGGTAGCCACCTGAGATACATATTGTGCCGTGCGCCATGCATCATTTCTGCTCAGTCCTGAAATTTGCAATTTTCTGGCACTTCGCTAATCCCTCATTCACTTCAAAACAGCTCAGTTGTTTTATCTTGCATTTGTCCAAATATAAGGCAGCAAGCAGGAATGTCTGTTGTACTACACCTACTATTGAATTAGTGAGTCCACGTGATCAGGAGCACTGATCATGTTTTATCGTGTGCACTTGGTGAAACTAACTATGCTTGATTACTGCATCTGTTGAGGGCCAATCTAGCAAGAAGAGGAATGAAGATCGACAAAATTTGTCCGGTATGTCAGAGGTTTGATGAGGATGGAGGTCATCTTTTCCTGAAATGTAGACTGGCAAAACAGGTTGCCCGATTACTGCATCTGGAGTTAGTTTGGGTGAGGCTATCAGAACTTGCCAGCGCTTGTGAGGTGATAAATCACATTCTGAAACAGAAGAGCCGCCGCCGCCTCTACGGGAGAAAGAGATAGGCGTCCGTGCGTGCGACTTGATCGGAGGGAAACACCGGCCGGGCTGGGTTGGACGGGCGTGGACATGGGCTGGGCACGGATAGGGTCCGCCCTAATCCATATCCAAACGAAATTAATTTTTAATTAATTATGGGTGTGCTTTAAGATTCGTGCTAATTGTGAAAAGAGGACCACCGGAGCAGTTCTCTAAAGTAATTACCATGTCTGAAAGCGTCTTGTTTCCTTGACTGGAGGGAATAAATGTAGCTCGCTAGAATGTTACTAGTAGATTCGTGGAGTACTTTGCAGAACGAGAGATCGATGCGTGCACACGGACGAGAGCTATCCCTCCAGCTGTTCAACACATCTTGTAGCTTTATCGGCGGCTGGATGCTGAGGTATGGAAAAGTTGATGGTTTTCATGTGTGGTTTAATTTAATGATGGAACTGAGATTCTACGCAGAGAATTAATGGAAGTGCTTTAGAGGTTTGGACGTGTGGCTTGTATCCATACTGTACTGGCCTACTGAGGGTACGGTGTCGAGCGACGTGAGGAAAGAAAAGGTTCAAAAAAAAAAACCGTTATTTATGCGTAATCAGTGACACGATCGATGAGTAATTCTGGTCAACTCTAACAAGTCATGAGTTTTCAAGCACCTTCTGGATAATCTATGGATCATTGGATCTGGCCCTCAATTCTGGATTTCTAGTGGATTCGGATCCCTTGAGCAGTGGTGTTTATATATATAATAAAAATCGGATCTAGAGCTGTTTGGACGACTTTAGGCCGGCTTTCCTAAACAAGTCATAATTACTACCTCCATTCATAATTAAACAAGACGTTTGGACGAGGATGTTGTTGATTAAAATTACACACACGTAATTAATTAAACTCGCTTTATTGATCGAAATCATGGACTCAAATTGCTCAGCAAGGATGCCGAGCAATTTTATTTTCCTCGACACCAGTATGCCATGAACAAAAACAAACTAAAGCGTCAAAGTAATTACCATGTCTGAAAGGGTCTTATTTTCTTGACCGGGGGGAATAGTGTAGCTAGCTAGCTAGAATGCTAGTAGTAGATTCCTGGAGAGAACGAGAGGTCGATGGACGATGCGTGTGCACGAACGGGAGCTATATATTTCTTCAACACTGCTCAACAACATCACCTCTCGCTAGCTAGCTTTATCAGCGGCTGGATGCCGAGCTACCGAAAAGTTGATGGTACATGCGTAGTTTAGGTTGCCGAGCGCGGAGGCATCAGTGGAGGGAGTCTGGAGTTTGCAGTTCTGCACCGAATATACATACATATATATATGGTTCATATATATATGTGTGTATGTATATGCTTTATAGAAGAGAGTGGAGAGTAGTGCTCACAAGAAACCACAAATCAGTAATGACAAACAAATATTTTTTTAAAAAAATATGCATACTTAGTGTTTTGGGAAGGGCTCAAGGCGTCGTGTTGATAGTGCCTAGATGGCTTTCAGTTCTTTTTCTCCCTTTCAGGAAGTTGTTTCTATGGTTGTTTAGCATGCGTGCCATTTTAGTAGTTTTGTCTAGAACTTCTGTTCTGGTGTAAAAAAATTTTCTTTTCTTTTGTTTATTTGTTTCTCTTTCCTCATCTAATAAAAATCTGGCAAAAATTTTTGTTGTCTTTCTAAAAAAATGCACGCATGATTAGAATTGCATACACATAGTTACTTAATATCCCTTTATCGATCGATCGAAATCATGGACCCAAATTGCTCAGCAAGGATGCCGAGCAAGTTTTCTTGACACCAGTGCGGCAGTGCCATGAACAAAAAACAAACTAAAGTGTTAAAGTAATTACCATATCTGAAAGCGTCTTGTTTTCTTGACTGGAAGGAATAGTGCAGGTAGCTAGATTAATGCTAGTAGATTCGTGGTGTACTTTGCAGAAGAGAGATCGATGCGTGTGTACACGGACCAGAGCTATCTATCTATTCCTTCAACTGCTCAACAACATCTCCTCTCGCTAGCTAGCTAGCTAGCTTTATCGGCGGCTGGATGCCGATCGAGCTACGGAAAAGTTGATGGTTCATGTGTGGTTTAGGCTGATGGTGGATTGAGATTCTACGCAGAGAGAGATACTTGAAGTGCTGTAGAGGATTTTTGACGCGTATCTTGTATCCGTACTGCACTGGAGTACTACTGGGTATGCACGGAGGCATCATTGGAGGAGGGAGCCTGGAGTTTGCAGTTCTGCACCGGATTTTCTTCCTCTTTTTCTTTTTGATGATTGATTACCTTTTCTTCGTCTATTTAAGGCTCGTCCCGGCCTGCCTCGTCCCTCCCACTCTTCTTCAATTCGTTCCTTACAATCCCACTAAAAATCCTCCTTCTGCACCGAAGAAGCGAAGCGCGGCCTCTCTCTGTCCCACAGTCGATCCACCGGTGAGTGCCCTCGATCCATCTCCCTTCTCATCATCAGACGAAGAAAGAAGAAACCTCTTTGCTCTTGCAGTCTTGCTACAGCAAATTGATCAGGCTAGCTCATATGTCTTTCTTAGATTAAACCGGCCAGCATAATCCAAAGCAGCTGCCGTATTGCTTTTGTGTCAAAAACCCAAACCAAAAGTCTGATCGTTTCTTTTATACTGTAGAACGTTTAAACAAGGAAAGGAAAAAAATGGTCTGTTCTCGATCGTATGCATAATAGTAATATTCACCTGTTCATTCCCGTACCCGTCGTACTTGTCTCTTTGTTTTTGAGATGCGTGGGCGTGTGTCAGTCACTGAAGAAGGTTTCTCTTTTCTCCAGCTCGATCGATCGGATGGAAATCATCAAGGCATCAGTCGGGTGGCCGACAAAGAAGATCAAGAGGTCGTTCGAGTGGGCGTGTTCATGGCCATACTACGCCTGCTTCCATCACCTGATATCTTTCGAAAGCCAGCCGTCAATAAACCTCAAGGTATGGTATGGCAGGTGCATGCAATTACTTCCAAGATTTACTAAACAAGTAAACAGGATCGAACTTGAATTGCTTTGCTTGAACCAACATTCCTTGATTAATTGATCCAATCATTTCAAGCGCAGCTCCTGACAGCCCCGCAGGCCGCCAACGTGGCCGCCCTGCGGAGGGCCATGCTGTGGCTCAGCGCCGCGGGGGTCGGCCCCGCGTTTCTGGCGGCGATGCTCATCTGGGGCCGCGGCCGGCGGGTCCGCCGGGCCCCTCGCCTGCGTCGGCCTCGCGTCCGCCGTCGCCGACCACGTCCTCCTCGCGTGGCTCATGGGGGTGGACATCGTCACCGGCACGAACGACGACGGCCTCTTCAGCGTCGTAGCGGCGGGTGCCATGGTGTTCGTCTTCCTCGCCGTGGGCGACGTCAACGCCGCCCTGGTCCTGCTCGATCCGTCGAGCTGCTGGACCTGGAGGGGAGGAGAAGGAGAGCCCAGAAAGCCGCCGGCAGGAGATGAAGCAGAGCAAGAGTAAAGAGTTACTCCGTATTAAGCTGCCTCGTCATCGATCATCAGGAGAGCTGAAGAATATAATCGTAAGTAAGTAATTTGTAGTTTCTGATTCTGATCTCCCGTGACATAATGCATGAGCTAGTACGTATATGGATTGACCAGGAGTACTATATTCCTGAGATCTGAGTCTGAGTATATTCTATGTATACATATCAATATATGGAGTGTGGACCCAGTAGTTGTGCTAAATGGGGAAAGGTACCGAGGTACTGATAACTATTAGTGATCAGTCCAAGCTATGTATGAGCACCGAGCACGGCATATGTACGGTTGCCATGCATAAATAACGATAATCATGTGATCAGTTACGTACTTCATCAGTATAATCGTTGGAGAAATTATTAGTAGCACTATATGAATGGTGTTGGAACTCTTGTGTGTGCCGATGAGCTTTATTATTATCTGTTGTATATAATGGGGACCCAATTTTTTTTTTTTTTTGAGGGAAACCCAATTTAAATAAAATCAGGATAAACGAAAGCAAAAAAAAAAAAAAAAAGGCCCACGAAACTCATGCACGGGGAGATTTGCGCACGCGCGTCCATGGGCCTACAACGAATCAGCCCAGCAGCCAAAAGCGAAACGACCCATGAAAACTGAGGGCGTGTTTGGCAGCGGGCCAAAGGGTGGCCCGAGCCCACCAGCTGCAGTTGCTCGTGTTTAGTGTTGATGGCCCAGCATTGGAGTCTGCGCTGCACAGAACTTAAAGCACGTTGGGCCAGGCCCAAAGGAAACGAACTCCCCTTTCGTTTTTTCAGAGCCCGGCTCATTTGAGCGCTCGGTGCGCTGGGAAGCAACGATGCGGTTACCTCCCGATCTCCCTCACCTTCGCTACTCGATGCCGCCCGCCCGCCTCTCTGGCTTCCTGCGCCGCCCGCCCGCCCAGCTGCGTGCACTGCCGTCGCGTCGAGCGAGCGTGGTGTCGACGCCGTCCTTGCGCCGAACTGGCCGCGCGAGCGCGGGCCGCTGCCACCGTCGCGGTTCGACGGTGTGCGGTCGCCGGCGCAGTCGCGCCAAGAGCCGGCCGGGCGCGCGGGCCACCGCCGGCGTCGCAGCGAGCCGGCCGCACGCCACCCACTGCGTGAGCGCGGCCGAGCGCCGAGGCCCCCGCTGCGCACGGGCCGCCGCCGCAGTCGCGCCGAGAGCCGGCCGCGCGAGCGCGGGCCGGTGCCGCCGTCGCGGTTCGACGACCGTGTGCCGCCCGCCGCGCGAGCGCGGCCCGCCGCGGCGGTCGCGCCAAGAGCCGGCCGGGCGAGCGAGGGCCACTGCCGGCGTCGCAGCGAGACGGCCGCGCGCCACCCGCTGCGTGACCGTAGGCCGCCGCAGTCGCGCCGAGAGCCGGCCGCGCGAGCGCGGGGTGCCTCCGACGTCACGCCCAGCCGGCCGCTCGCCGAGGAGGACGCTGCCCTAGCTGACACCCATCATCGCATTCGTCACCATTGATGCTCCACACCATGCGCATCCCTGGACGCTGCCCTAGCTGACACCCATGAACTGCTCGATGAAATGCCGGTGAGAACTTCCCAGGTGGTAAGCCTACCACAGTCTAGTGCAAGGTGGTCATACTTTTTCTATGTAGACAAACAAACACGTTCTCTCCTGAGCTCGGCTCTACAAGGACATGTAATCAAACATAAGTGCTTGTATCATTTGAACCAGTCTCAAGCTGGCCATAGCCAGGCCAGACGGCCAGTCCAGCCAGATGCTCGATATCAAACAGGCCCTGAAGTTCTCCGCCAACCTTCCCCCACGCGCACGCAGGTCGGAGTTCAGTCGCCGCCGGAGCCGACGCCGCAGCCCGGCCTTTCTGTTGCGAAGCTCGCATGGCACGTATCAGTGTACCACACAGTCTGGAGACAGCAACACCAAAAAAAAAAAAAAAAAAAAAAAACTTTCTCAAATGACTCGACCAATATTCTATTTAATTTCCCATGTAAATTCCAATAATACTTGTGTCGAAAACGTGCAAAGAGGGACGTTCTTTGTTAATATAATAATCTGGTTAAAAGACAGCATCGCAGGCAGAGCTAGCTTGTGGCACACACAACAATTCGTCACTAGTGTTCTGTTCAAATTTGAAAAAAGCAGCAGCAACACCAACACGTCTGGCAAGAACCCGATGTTCTTTCTTTGCATCAGAGGCCAAGACATAAAGCTCCCAAAGCATCCCGATTTCCCCCCTCTTTATTTCCCCGAGGCTTTAACAAAAGAGCAAAGCATAATCCATTTCTTAGCCCAGTGCCGACTGCCGTGGCCGCCGCCCATTCGTCAGTAGTCCCTTCCACTGCAAGAACAAATGCGAACTATGCAGATGCTCACCCACCACCTGAGCAGACCGATCGCAGAGGCCAGCTGAAGAATCCAGCCATGTCGTCAGGTCCGGCGAGGGGGAACAGCAGCAGCGGTAGCGCGGGCGAGAGCCTGCGGAACTCGTGCAACGACTTCGCCCGGACGCTGGCGCGGCTGCCGGGCAGCATCATGGAGGGGCTGTCGAGGTCCATCCCGCGCCGCGCGCCGAGGAGGAGCCACCCCTCGGCACTTCCTCCGTCCCAGCCGCCGCCGCCGCCGCTCGTCCCCGAGGAGCTCTTCTTCTTCAGCGTGCTCGAGCAGCAGTACGGCGGCCACCATCCCTTCTTCTACGGGTGCCGCTTCGCCGACGCCCTGCGCGCCGCGCGGAGGGAGGGCAAGCTCGTCTTCGTGTACCTCCACGACCCGGCCCACCCCTACACCGACCCCTTCTGCCGGGGCACGCTCTGCTCCGACGTCGTGGTGGAGTTCCTCGACGCCAACTTCGTGTCCTGGGGCGCCGTCACCGGCACCGGGGAGGGCCCCGGCATGGTGGCCTCGCTGCAGCCCGGCAGCTTCCCGTTCTGCGCCGTCGTCGCCCCCGTCTCCGACGAAACCATCGCCGTCCTGCAACAGGTGGCTGTCCGATTTGAGCCTGCAACAGCTGTGATTTGAGCCCTGTTCATTCGGTGTGATCACGATCCCCATGGCTGCAGGTAGAGGGGCCAGTTTCGCCGTCAGAGCTGGTGGAGATCTTGCAGCGCACCATTGACGAGCAGGGCGCGGCTTTCAGACCCTCCAGGCCTGTCGAGCAAGCTGCTGCAGCTGCCAGACAATCCTCCAGAGCGGCAGAGGAAGAAGAGAGGAGGAGGAGATCGGCGCAGCGGCTACGACAAGAACAGGACGCTGCTTACATGGAGTCCCTCCGGAAGGACCAGGTAGTTGATCTTTTCTTGTCATGGCATGGCAGCACATATCTACTAATCCTCTGAATTCTCAGCCCTGACGACGAGAGCCTACTGAACTCTTTTGGGTGCAGGAGAAAGAAAGATCCCGGAAGAATCAGCAAGAGGGAGCAGCCATTGCCAGGCCGAGAGCAGGTAACGAGCTTCGCCCAAGGCGTGCAGGCCAGGCACCAAGAGAACCTACCAAGACGACTCAGATCAGAGCATCCCCTCGGAAGGAAACTGCACCTTCACACAGAACTGAACCAAACACCAAGGTATGGCACCTTCAGCAGACACCTTCAGCAGACAAGGTATTCTTTGCTATCAGGTTTTAACAATTGCATTTTTATGCAGATCATGATAAGATTTCCCAACGGTGAGAGAAGGCAGCAGAGCTTCCATCACACGGACACCATCAGAGAGGTGTACAGGTACGTGGACTCCCAGGGCATACCAGGCATTGGAAGCTACCAGCTCGTGCGAAGCTACCCAAGGAGGACGTACGGCCAGCAGCAGCTGGGGATGACTCTCGGAGATGCAGGCTTCTATCCGAGTGTGACATTGTACATTGAGCAGCTTCAGTGATTATACATATATAGATGCTGTAATCGTGGAACCGACATAAACTTCAAGCAAATGATGTAATGGGTATATCTGGAGATCATATGTGCCAGAAATTTAGACAAAACACAAATATATTGTCTGTGTATATTCTTTAACTGATAATAATCAATTATAAAAATCCACATATTTCAGTTGACTGAGAACCTTGTACTAGTAATCCACATATTTCACTTAATTGAGGACCTAGTACTAGTATATAGTAGTATTTGATACTAGGTTCTCCTTTTTTTTTCTTTGAAATTATACTAAGTTCTCCAGACTGCTTAGGACTTGAGTAACTCGTACTCTCAAATGGAGAAAGAACTGTTATAACTTGGTTGGGCTGATATAAACCGGCGCACAGTTTCCTTTACAAACACGGCCCACTAGTCACCGGTTGGCAACAAACATGGGCCAACCCAATTCGTGGATGTTAGCAAACATAAAGCAAAAAGTCTACTTTTTCTCCTCTAACTTTTGCGAAAGTCTATTTTTTCTTTCTAAACTTTAAAACTAAATAAAAAAATATCCCTTAACTTTTCAAACCATGTGCTTTTTACCTCTCTGGAGTGGTTTGATGATGGTTTTTGCTAGAGTAACAATGGTTTTTGTTTTTTTTTTTTTATTTATTTTGGCTAAATTTTAGAAAAAAAAAGTAATAAATCATCAAAAATTTATAAAATAGAAAATCTAATTTTGTTGGATCCCACATGAGTAGATATACATAGTGAATATATAATATTGTATATGTTAGTATAAAGTTTTTGCTAGTCTTTTTTTTTTTTTATTTATTTTGGCTAAATATTTAAAAAATCATAGTAAATCATAGAAAATCATAAAATAGAAAATCTAATTTTTTTAGATTCCACATAAGTAGATCTACAAATGGACATATAATATGATATACTTTGGTATAAAATTCTTGTTTGTAACTTTTGATATACTTTTCTATAATTGATTATAATAATTTATAACTGTAGCTTCTATAATTATTTTGTTGGACTAAAGTATACCATATTATATATTCATTTTGTAGATCTACTCATACGGAGTCCAATAAAATTGGATTTTCTATTTTATGATTTTTCAATGATTTACTATGATTTTTCAAATATTCAGCCAAAATAAATAAAAAATAAAAATACTAGTGAAAACTTTGTATTAAAACATACCATATTATATATATTCACTGTGTAGATCTACTCATATGGAGTCCAACAAAATTAAATTTTCTATTTTTAAATTTTTTATGATTTACTATGATTTTTTAAAAATGTAGCCAAAATAAATAAAAAAGAAAAAGATAAAATCTGTCACAGTAGCAAAACCACCGTCAAAACCACTCTATGGAGATAAAGAGCATGGTTTAAAATGTTGAGGAAGGTTGTTTGTTCAGTTTTGGAGTTCGTAAGGAAAAGCGAACTTTGCGAAAGCTAAGGGAGGGAAAGTAGACTTTTTCCAAATATGAATGAATGGACGGTTGTGTTTGGTCTAGGGATCACAATGCCTCTTTGGGTGGAGAGCGAAAATTCTCGTTTCTATGTTTTTTAAATAAACTGCCTATGTGAAATTATTGTATAATCTCTATAAAGTTTCTGCACTATAAAATGATCCTAAGACAATTTCTATTTTTTATTTCTATATTTTTTTTCAGTTCGAGGTGATCTCACGCGCTTGTAAGTGTTTGCTTAGTTTTTTAAGTGAAAACTAGGAACAAAACCCACATAATTTTAGATAGTGCAACATTTATCCTGTATAACTTCAATACACCGACGGAACAACTAATAACTTCATGCCACCGCTTGCTAAATAGTGAGCTTAACTTGTTCGAAATGATCCAGCTAGCAACTCAATCGCACTGACATCTAGCTAACAACTAAAGCAACTTATTAGAACACCTCAACCCAAGAACCAACTAGCTAAAAAGGACTTTCTCTCTAACCACAATGAGCAAAACTGTCGTACTCAGCGTGTTGCCAAGCACCAATAACAACACAGCTTGAAGCACCACCTCTAATGATGAGAGGTTACCCATCATAAATCGTTCATGCCCTTTATTTTGCAAAAAAGAAAAAAAAAGAAAAATAGGACGGTAAGGTTCCTTTCCTTCCTTACTCGTTATCTTCATCCATAGCTAACATCTTCGTTCTCTGTCGCTCATCCTATCTAGCGCGCGCTGGCCCTCCTTCCCGTACCCGCACGCGAACCAAGCCCCCTCGTCCCTCGAGCACCGCGAGGCGCGACGGGGAGCGCCTCGCTGCTGCCCGTCCTAGGGGACCTCACCGACGGCGAGACGCCCACAAGGACAAAATATCGAGTTATCGACGGCCCCGCGCGTCCTCTGAGACTAATAAAGGATAAGGAGGCCCACTCGGCAGCGACTGCTCTCCGCAGCCGCACACGCAACGGCCATGGCCTTCGCCGCCGTCTTCCGCGCCCGCCCCCTCGCGGTGCCCCCTCGTCTATCCATCTCCTCGCCCCCGCCATTCTTCGCCACTTCGGCCTACGCCTGTGCACCGCGCCTCACAGCAGCAGGGGCACGCGCCGTACGGTACCGACGACGGGGCTGGCCGAGCCGCGGGCGCGCGGCCGCGGCGACGGCGATTACCGCGTCGCTCGACCTCACCGAGGACAACGTCCGGCTGGCGCTAGACGAAGCCAAATCCGAGGCAAGGAAACCGAACTGATTCCCCTTCTTCCCAACCCCTTCGAAAATTCGAAATGCCTCGAGCTAACAGTGTCGCTGGTCTTAATTGTGCACGTCAGCTGGGGCAGCTGTTCGACACCTCGGTGGGCATCACAGGTTGAAGGCCATGCCGGGCGAGCGCTTACGCAGAAGACGCTGTAGTGCTAATTTTACCAAGAAATGGTCTGTGACTTCTACTTCTTTGGTGGCTGCTTCTTTGGTGGTTGCAGGGCAAGTTGATCTCGCGGAGTTGGACGGGCCGTTCGTGAAGCTCCGGCTCAAGGGCAAGTTCTGGCACACCCGCGCCACCGTGGTCGCGAGGATCGGAAATTATCTCAAGAACCGCATTCCGGTTAGAGTTTCTTGAGTTTTTTTGTGCTTGTTCCTTGCTTCAACGAATAATGTGTGGAGTCCCGGTTCATCAGGAGATGGAATGAGTGTCACTTAAAAAAAAAAAAAATCAAGGTGTAGCTGGAGATCAATAAGGCCTATTTTTATTTCAGGAAATCTTGGAGGTCGAGATAGAGGATGAGAAACAACTGGATGATAGCCCCGCTGCTTTCTGAGGTATCAAATGATCACAATTTAGTTCAGTGTTGTGATTCATCAGTGTGTGCCAGTTGAGGATCAGGAAAAGGGACACGCTTTCGGTCTTCAGAATTAGTCCTGGACTAGCTAGAAGTATGAGTGCTACTTAGTATCCTACACTGTTCAGGAAAATTATTCTTGGAGACTACCTTTCCTACACAATTAGTCTTGTACTCCGTACTCTATTAATTTCAAAACTACGACTTATGAACGCATGAACTCAACTATAATTCAACCATCATTCTGGCTCACATGACAAGAACATTCACCATCCTCAAATCTGAAAACCTGAATTTATGGAACTGAATCTGAAGGAGCAAATATACGACCCTATATTTTCATAATCACAGTTCTAGCTTCAGGGATCTGCAGTTGCCTATATGGTTTGGTTCATACCGTATACACGTTGATTGCAGATATCCATTATTTGGAGGTCCTTATTCTAGTTTTATGAAGAAGCTGCATGGCATTGTTGAGGGGGGACCTACTTTTGGTGAAGTACTGAAGTGTAATGGTTTTTCATTTTAGGATCATCATCTTGTGTTTGAAAAGGTTCTGGCAATGATGCACATGCCCTTGATTAGGATATTTACAAGTCATCACCATTGTTGCAAATGATGTGTTAAGTTGTTGTGATCATCATATATCGTTTGAAATACCAGTACGGACCTGTGGTTATTTTGTCCAGTGGTGCGTCCACAAGGCCACAAATAATATTCTAACTCACAGGATTAGCCGCCGTTCATCAATCAAGTCTCGTGTTAATTCCATTTTTGTTCGTAATGACAGTAATATGTGACATTCTCATCTCTTGTTCCTTCCCACCATTTCAGCACCTCTACTCTGTACATCTGTGTTCATAACCTCACTGAAAATAAATTGCATCCCATGTTGATGTTGAGCTCCACAGACCTGTGTTGAGTATTTCTGTACATGGATACTTTGTGGCCTACATGCACGCTCATGGTCAGTACATATATATGTGCTCAATTGTCTTAAGGGCAAAATCTTATTTTACCATCCAGGAGTCTTTCTTAAAATCACTCTCTAAGTATTATCATTTGAATTAAAAAAAAAAAAACGTTCTATGTATCTTTCCACCCTTCTACAACCTCTATATCTCGTGCATGCTTTAGAGAGAAAAAAAAAATTCTTCATCTTTGATTAGCGAGAAATCCGAATAAAGGATTGCAATATTTGGAGATAACTAAAGAAGCTGTTGCAGGGTTTTTTTTCTTTTCACCAAAATCTCTATTGCTATCGATAAGGAAGCCTATAAAGAGATTCTTTGGAATTGATCTCACGGTCACGGTCCACCATTATTGTATACATCATGGAGCTAGCTAGTTGAAGACTGAATAGTTAAAACTGGCCGCTGTTTTTTCCTTTCCAGTTATCTTCTACTCAAGTCAGTTTAAAGCTTACTATTATGTATTTATGTGCTTGTCTTTTTGAGATGAACCTTTTATTCTGGCACGTTTAGTTCCTGAGACCAACCTTGATGACATTTACCGGAGAAGCTGGAATTTGTCGTTATCAAGTACAGGTAGCAGAATGATGTGCCTCCCAACTGAGGAGCTTTTGCTTTACTAGCAATGGTGCTGCAGCAGAGGGCATACACTAGTAGCGAGTGCGGATTTCGGCGCTGAAGTGACACTGACACGTCGAGGGACCAAGTTTGGTGCCGAGTGCTCACAAGAAATCAAGAACGCCAAACAAAAAAATTCCCAAATCTGCACGGATGATTGAAACTCCACGTCTAAACCTATGAATTTCTTTCACCATCGAAATCATGGCCGAAACTGCTGATCAAGAACGATGCCGTGCAGTGTGTGTGTGTGTGTGTGTGTGTGTGTGTTTTAAAACCGGCGCCTTTAAAACCTGTGCCGTGAACACCAGGACGTCGGAGGGAGCAGCACTAGGCCCCGTTTGGTACCAATTTTTGGGTGCCTTCTGAAACTGTTTTTTTTAGATTTAACTACCAAACGTGTGATTTCTAAGCAGTTTTACCTTCACCGTAGAAATCCCTGAAATCGTGCTCATCACATGGGGGTGCATGTGGAGAAAAACTGAAAATAATAAGTGCTGCTCAACCTCGGCTGGCGTGCAGCCACAGCCAGAAGCCCAGAACCACAACGCTCTTTCGACGTGGCTAATTACGGTTATTTCACCTATTTTATCTACTATAAGTTTTTACCAAACGTTTACCAAAAACAGTTTCAACTTTAACGATACAGCTTCTTTTTAAGTTGATGTTTAAATTTTGTTTTAACAGTGAAGTTTGAGATGGGTACTGGACGTGCGCTTGCAACAGAACGAAACTCTACTGGACTGGACTGAGCTGAGTGCACAGTGATCAGCTCGGCAGCAACTCGTATCTCTCTGCCAATGGGTACTTGGTTGTCAGGGACAACAATGTGGCAGACCTGAGAGTGGAGATGCTGCTTGCTGCACAAACATCCTGCAATTCTGAAACCTGACAGACAGATGCTACTGAAACAAGTGGCCATCTCTGGGCCATGCAGATTCAGCTTGCAAAGTCCAGACCGCCATGATCGCTCTCGGGATGAATGATAAACCCACTAGCAGTACTGTGCACTACTGACTGCACTGGCGGCAACTGGAACTGGTGGCCGGACCTTTCCTGTCCTGTCAGCAGCAGCATGTCGCTGTTGGCCGGTCCAGCAGCTTTTGCTTGCTAGCGGTGGACGGTGGTGGTCCTCTTCCTCTCTCTCTCTCTCTCTCTCTCTCAAGTCTCAACCAGTCTCGGAGCTCGATGCAGGCCCCTGGGCTAATCATTTGGTTAGTGGTGGTGCGTTAAGAGAAGGAATCTTCGCTTCATTGCGTGCAGATTGTCATTAGCTCTCCTGCGGGGCAAACCGCCATCATTGGGCTCAATTCTTTGCACGGGGAGAGGACCATTGCTGTGGCTGTGGTTGTGGTTGGGCTCTCCCTCTCGTCAGGTTGCTTCTGAATAATTCAGTGCAGGCCAGGCCATCAGTATAATTTATTTTTTCTCAAAAAAAAATCAGTATAATTTAGTGTATATATCTGGTGGTACTAGTACACTCCTAGTGGTAGTTGTTTACTCGGCCTAGTCTCGGATTGTCGGCCAGATTAGCGAGGATCCGGTTCCACTTCCATGCATGCCGTCAGGCCAAACAAAATAATGCCGCGGGAATAATCCGGAGCCAAATAAAAGGCGCCTCCGCCACGCCACCAGACGCGGCTTTGCTCCGGTCCTAGCTTTGATGGACTGGACTGCATCGTCTGCATTGGATTGGATTGATGGAGAAGCTATTAGCTAAGCCACGCCAGCATCACGACAGAGATCACTGAGATTAAGATTACTGTATGTATATAAATATAAGAGCGTTTGCAATTTATTTTAATTCGCAGGTTGCGTTTTGGGGGCTTGCATTGGGCGTCGTGACGCGACGCCAAAGTCTTTGGTCGCGCATGTGACACCACGTGAGGTGATCGTGTGTTCGTCTTCTTTGCAGTGCTTCCAAAGACCGGTCGCCGCCGGTGGTTCGATCGTCAGGAGCTGCATGCATGCGACTGTGCGAGGAGTCCATTTTGTTGTTAATTGTTATAGTATGTGTCCGCTGCATGCTCTAAATAAATGATTGTTCAAGCCATCTCGACCTGTATTGATTAGTTCTTATTTATCATCCTAAGATAAGAGATTGATTAAGAATGGAATCATTATTTCCCTTTGACCAAAGCTCTACAAACGTAACCGGGGTTTGCTTCAGTAGTGTATCACCTCGTTTTACGGTGGTAGCAGATGCCTGCTGGTGGCTAATTAAGCTAAGCGCGTCATCTTCAATCAACTATAGTACATCGCTTATCAGGGAGAAAGAAACGCAGGATCATAACCATCTTTTGGGTCAGCCAAGAATTGTTAATTTTTCATCGTTATATGCGTGTCCTCTAGCTAGCCTCTTGTTGTACTACGCTAATTGCACTTGCCCCATGTGTGTGCTCTCTAACTGGACAGACCAAATGAAACATCACATCAGCTGATCTCCTGACTTGTTCGAGACACGAACTCGTCATTAAGTAATTACAGTATCCTATAAAAAGAACTTGCTAATGATTTTAGTACTTGGCAGAATTGTAGCGCAGGTCGCTAACACTAACGACAGGTCATCCATGGACTGCTAATGCCGCAATTAAACAAGCTCTCAGGATGGAAGTTTCTTCTCATTTCAGATAACTCGTAGTACAGCTATAGTTTACATTCATCCAGTCGTCAGTCATAGCGCGTGTTCTGGCCCTTCCTAGGATCCATCAAATTGGCGCCTCCGGGGAAGATTAGACGTGGATTACAAGGCCGAATTGTTTAGTTTCGCCGCCCGTGCGCCTGGATACAGGGACGCGATTCGCGCGAATCCTTGTCGCCTTGTGCTGATCGAGATGCTTTTGACGCGCCCATTGGTGAAAGATGAGTCTATCTGTCCTCGAGGCTGGCATGCACACTGCAAGATGCACTGCTCCATCCAGCAGTTCTATCGGTTCTTGCGTCGTGCGCGAGGCATCATATTGTCCACGTCCCAGTTCCCTTAAATTATTCGATTTTTTTTAAATAATATTTTTTTAAGATTAAATGCGAATCTAGGGGCTGTTATGCGGAAGTTGCAAGATTAGCACTGCCGGCAGCCGGCGCGCGGCTGACTGGGCACTGTCGGAGAGCCCGCGGCCGACAAGCTTACGTGGCAGCCGACATCCCGCCCGACTCGGCCTGTCGGCGCCGACAGGACCTGTCGGCCGGTGGGCGGCCGATAGGGCCGGTCGGGCTGTGGGCCGGCCGACCGGCCCAAAACTACTCGGGCCTCCGCGGGCCGAGAGGCCCTCGGCTCTTGAAATGCCGATAACCGGTTGTCGGCCCACCCCCCTGACCATATTTCATGTTTTCATGCATCCCCTTATCAACGTAATTTTTTCATCTTTGAACTAGATAAAATATTTTTATTATTATTGTTGCCCTTGAATTGCCTGAATAATAATTTGTTCTAGTTTTTTTATATTATTTTGTAGACGCAAAGTCAACTTATGAGGAACAAACACAATTTAATATTAATCGAGCGCACTCTTGGACAATTAAACAAAAGACGACACGCAATGACAACTAACAATGGCATGTAGCGACCTCTAGTAAAGCATGGGAAAGAGGTGGCAAAAAATAAACCTAACATGCCTTAGGAAAATTGAACAACGCAACGAATACATAACATGAACATTGATTCATCCTAATAATGTTCCCACATAGCAACCGAGTTGAGCCCTCTCCGACGTAGCCTCCCATTGCCGGTGGCGGTGGCGGTGGCGGTGGTGGAGGAGGAGGCCCCCTTGTGATAAGGACATTGACAGTATGGATTAGGGCAGAGTCCTCGTCCCACACACGCATCATCATTTTGCCGGGATCGGGCGGTTCGGTTTTCGAATTCAAGATCGAAGATACGCTTCTTTAGGTAGTAGATGTATTTGTTGATGGGGAAAAATAGAAGCGGAATCGACCCATCTAGTGAATCCACAATCGCCACCCTCATTGGCTGCCCTGAAATACGAAATTATATAAGCATGTAAGCATTTAAAATAAGAAATTTTTCGCAGAAGATAATAATCGATGGGAAAATACCCATCCTATCGGACAAGAAAAGAAGCGGCGTCCTCCATGAATATCGTCATCACTTATCTGAACTACGCAGTCCTCACCGTGGCGGCATTTGGGCCACTTCTCTCTCCGGTTATCATATCCCCGAAGAGGTCTATCATTGGTGAAGTCACTCTTCCCCTCAAGTGTAAAATCCTCAAATGGTTCCTCCCAAGCATCTGGACCTAGAGAACCCTCCCACACAATAGGAGGTCCCTTCTTTCCCCCCTTTTCCTCTACCCGAGGACTCACCCTTTCCCCGCCTCGAGGACTCACCCTTTCCTCTCCCTCCGCCTCCAAACATGGCTACCCTTTCCTCGGGCCGAGGACTCACCCTTTCCTCTCCCTATGCCTCCAAACATCTCTAACAAGGGAGGTGTATATATAGGCCGTCGGGGGACGTATAATGTTGTGCTGAAGTTTATTTGGACATTGCATTAATTAAAAAATGACAAAACTCTGTTGATAGGACCATACAATAAAAGGGGTAGGTCTGTGGTCAGAAAAAGCTAAATTTTATTAATGACACCGTTGAAGGGACGATACACCGAAAAGGCTAGGACCCTAGTCCGAAAAAGAACACGTTGTATTGATGACACCTGCTGATTCAACCATACACCGCAAAGGCTACGTTGTGATGCAGACACGTTTGATTCGACCACACATATGCTGCAAAGCCTGAGAACGCATTGAAGTGAGCCCAGTTTGTCATTATCCTCAGCCTCGATGCAGGCGTTGGATCGTTTGTGTTTGCATCTGCATCACAGTTTATCCACTGTTCCATCTACAAGTCTATGTGTGGGAGGGTTCTCTATGTGTGGGGTACGCCTCACAGTTTTTCCTGAGATGAGTTCCACCGCAAGCTAAGCAGAAGGGACGCTTGTCCGAAGCCTCCGAAGCATCCATGTCATTCCTAATACGTCGACTCTTGCGTCGGCCCTTTCCCTCCACCCTTTTATCTGGATCCGGAGACCAAAGACGGTCCGAATCCGCAACAGGCTTTGTGAAATCAGCAATGGCCCTCCAACCTCGCAGCTCACCCGACCATGTGTTTAGCACAGCCTCTTTGTTGAAATAAGGAGACACAAATGTCATGGGAATATTAGCTTTCCCACAGGCAGCAAGCACATGCGAGCATAGATAATGGTAGTACTTGGGTTTGTTGCATGTGCACTCACACATGTTATCCTCCGGCCACAACCGAACCTCCATCGTTATGTCGCTTGGACCAATACCAAGTCCGCCCCTTGTCACGCAAAGCATGACTTCAAAGACAAGGTCACGGTTGCCAACAAAGCAAACACCCTATGCATGGACCCTTTGGCACTCTTCTCTTCGAGGTATGAAGAAATCTTCCGGGCATATGTCATCCGTGGATTACGAAGCGACTAGGCTTGCCGCTTCATAACGCTCTCGTAGATACACAATTGTCCCCCTCAAAAGACCCTCCATAATTGCAAACCGGAGGAAGTGAACGTGTACCTTTGAGCACCCAATTATAAACCTCAGCAAGATTCGTCGTCATTATGCCGTAGCGTGCTCCGTATGTGTCATAAAGCAGGGACCACTTCTCACGGGGCTCCTCTTTAATCCAATCTGAGAAACACTTCAATGATCTCCCACCCTTACGTCGATGAGTTTTGGTTCGTGGCTCATTAGGATGTGGATCCAGGCCTTTTGGGTCCTCCTCTCGTGCCACAACAGGTTGACAACGCACTTCTTTCATATGGCTTGTCGTCAGCTCATCTAACTTTTCCCACAGGCAGTCAAATTTCTTTTTCCGGTTTTGCTTGCATAGCCGCTTGAAAAGGTCCATCAGTTTCTTGCTCTTGAACTGCTTATAGAAATTAGTATCTAGATGCCTAATGCACCAGCGACTCTATATATCGAGGCCATTGCACCCTACGGATCCGCACCGTTCTTCAATTTATCCCTTTGCATTCAGCAAACCTGCATTGCGATCATGCAGGACACAACAATTCTCCCTATCTTCCACGATACCTCGTTTGACCAACTTAAGGAACCACAACCAGCTATCATTGTTCTCCGATTCAACTTTGTGAAAAGCGATAGGCACAACTTGGTTGTTACCGTCGATACCTATAGCCGTGAGCAATGTACCTCTATCTTTGCCCGGTTAGGAATGTACCATCCCACATAGCACTGGTCGGCAATGCTTAAAGGCTTGTATCATGCGGCGAAACACCAAAAAGCCCGTTTAAGCACACGGTCCCCCCTGCCTCATTTATATAGTCGTCATAATCAATTATAGTCCCAGGATTTCGGATTGAATGGTTTCTAGAAGGGGGCTGGTAAGTGGTGATATGAGTCCTTGAACGCATCGAACCTTCTCTCCAAAGCTAGTTGTTTTTTTGCTCTCCGGGCCATATCATAAGATATCTCATAGCCAAATCTATTCTCGAATAGCGAGCATTATCCGAAAAGGAGACATGCCAACTTTTTCAATAATTTCCCCATACATTTCCTTTGCCACAAAGTCATTTGTCATGTTCCTATGCTTGATAAGCGTTATGCGCGACAAGCAATTGTGTGGTTGTACGGTAGTGGTTGTGAAGTTAGTCTCCGTACGTGGCATATGAGCATGAACACGCCAAATACAACCTAGGGTGACACACTTGACGTCCCACGTCGTCGGGTTAGATATAACCACCCAAAACTATTTCTTTTCAAAAAAAGCCCATCGTCGAACGGCGTGCTGCAGATGAATCTTGTCATGAAACATCTGTCCTTGTCTGACCTCATTTCTGGAATACTCCCATGACGCATGATGACCATCATCGATCGACATGGAATCTGGTGCTATGTGAATCCAATCCTCAGGGATGTCGGTCTCATTGTCAAAGCTCCTACCGGCAAATTCATCGACATATGCTATGTGCTCCGCATCATCCAGCTCCATATGTTCGACGATTCTTTCATCCTCCTCACCCTGATCAGCTTCAATGGATTGACCGTATTGTTCGTCTGGTGCATCCTCCGTGGTGCTATGAACCGCATATTGTTCCTGTGCTACATCATTTGTGGTGTTCTCAACCTCCTGAGGATGGTAAACATAGGTCTTCTGCATAGGTGTGGGCTCAGGGTTCTCATGTTCTTCACCTATATTGCTACTCTCCGCTTTGCATGCCACCCTCCAGGAACTCAACAAGCATGATATTATTATATCCACGCTCCAACGCCTTTGACACGAGAAAATGCCATTTCTTCGTGTTACTGGCCTCGTACAACTCCCATCTTCACCCATTCTCTCGCTTCTTAGGCACCAACATACTAATCTTGAAACGATCTTTGGGAAGGAGCAACTTGAAAATATTCATGCAGCCGGGCTAAAAGTTGCCTCCGGCTATAATCTAGCGGGAATTGGGGTTGCGTGTCCAAGAACTGGAACTCTCTAAGGTCTACCCCACCGTGTCCACATATCGATTTCACCACTCCCATAGTAAATTTCGAAAGGAACTAAATCGAACGACATTCTGGTCCAATATTTTAAAAATATTAGATAATTCAAGAATTAATATCACTTCATTACAATTAATAATAACAATCTAAGATTTCAATCTAACCACCATCGATAAAACCTAAATTACAATTACAATAATCTAAATCCTAAAATTCACTCATCCAAATCTAAATAACATAGATATAAAAATTTTAAACTACCATTGCATACTACCTAACTATAATTACCTCGAAAATGTGATTTAGAATTCAAATAAATATTTTACACCAAATCTAACCCTAAAATCTAACTAATCTTACAATTAATAGTAACCCTAAAATCTAACTAATACTAAAACTAAATCTAAAATCAAACTACAAGACTAACCCTAAAATCTAACTTTAGACTAACCCTAAAATGTAACTACAACTAACTAAACTAACAAAAAAAATACTGTAAAAAAATAAACAAAAAAAAAGAGAGAAACCTTATCTGTGCGGCCGGGCGGCGTGGAGCCTGGCCGGGCCGAGGGGCCGCGCGTGGGGCGCTGAGGGCGGTGGGGGCGGCGGCACCTCCGGCCGCCCGACCTGGTGGCCGCCGGCGAGGGAAGGCCGCGAGGCGGGCGGATGCGCGCCCGGCGACTCCCCGGCGGCCGACCGAGAGAGAGGGGCGATGCCGCCGCGTGAGGAAGAAGGACCGGTAGATATTTGGGGCCTGTTGGGCTGGCCGTTGGCCGAGAGGCCCCTATCGGCTACCGAGCAGCCGACTGCTCCCAGTCGGCCGGCCCGCGGACGGCCGACAGTGTCGCCGGCCCCGACATGGCCCACCGCCGGGCGCCCCAGGTATTTGTCGACCACTAATCGGCCGCCTAACCGCCGATACCACCTAGTCGGCCCTCCAGTGGCCGATAATGAGGCTATCGGCTGCCCACAAGCCGACCGACTACTAGATTTGCAATTTTTCTAACTCAAATGCTAGATTCGCATTTAATCTTAAAAATATATTATTTAAAAAAAATTCTAAATTATTCCTAGCTCCAGATAAGCAACAACAAAAAAAAAGACAGATAAGATAAAGCTAAATCCCAAGCTGAAGCTCCCTGAGAAGCTCTACGTACCAACGCAAAGAGGATCCATGTGTACACCCATGTCATCTGCTCTATGTACCTTCATGCAATGGGTTCTGACCAATTAAAAGATTTTTTAAAAGAATCCACAATATGCCATCAAGAAACTCTGATTTAATAACCATATAGACAATAATAACTATTCGATCTATTATGAGTTTTATAATAAAATAATTTAAAGTAACCCCAATCTATAGCTAAAATGACTACATTTTAAAAAAGATATTAATCAAGCGATCCGTAAATCTCATCTAAATTGCACCCTATACCATCACAAAATACAATCTGAAGTAACCATATAGATTTGTATAATAATAATAATAATAATAATAATAATAATAATAATAATAATAATAATAATAATAATAGTAGTAGTAATAATAATAGTAGTAATAATAATAGTAGTAGTAATAATAATAATAATAATAATAATAATAATAATAATAATAATAATAATAATAATAATAATAATTTTAGGAAACATTGATCACAAAAATAAATGCTTGATCCATCTGTTTTTTATTAAATTACCCGCACATGTCACAATCTAAGTAAGTCCATAAGCCTATATCTAAACTACTCTCCCCTACTATTATAAAAAAATATAGCGCCCTTTATGACGAGGATATCACTAATTTTGGATACACACAACACTACTCAGGTTAATTACTATACAATTTTAGAACTTGAGTATGACAATTACATCTCCAAATGAGCTTGTTCTTAAGTACTTATTTTCATGATTGTGAGAATAAATTACTATCTAATAATATACTACTCTTAGGAACTGTGGAGGCACCACAACACAAAGTACATAGAGAGATGCATAAAAGTGGAGAAAACCAACATCGACGCCCAAGCTAAGTTGGAGGTCTAATCCATATCAAGTTCGAGTCCACCTCTCAAACTCTAGGAGAGTGCATACTAAAATTGTCATCCAGATCACATATGTGACTTTGTTTTCTATATTCTACATCTACATGGAATACTAAGTAGATACTCTATCCGTCCCATTAAGTTTGTCACCTTGGAGTTCATGCCATCTTGTTCAATCATTCGTCTTATTTAAATTTTTTTTATATAAATATAATTTATTTTATTATAACTTCTTTTTTTTCAATAAAAATACTTGAATATTGATTAATTTATTTTATTATTTGCATAAATATTTTAAATAAAATGGATGGTTAAATATGAAGTTCAAAAAACCCAAAACGACATTCTTCGTGAGACGGAGGGAGTATGATTCTAATGGTACCCGTCGTGTGTCAAAATTGCTTATGAGCCAACGAGAATTCCAGAGATACAAGATTTGGCGAAAGTCTCAACTGTTCGGTTGAAGTTTTCGCGAATTGGAGCAGGGCCATGAGGATTTTGGTGCGGGTCATATGAACTGTCGCGTCTTGTCAGTACGATTTATTCCCGTTGTGCTATTGATGCCTCCGACTCCGAGTGAGAGATTGGAACCTGGTTCAGACGTTCAGTGGAGTTGGGGAGTTGGGGCAGATCAGATCACATGCGCTGCAGGCTTTGCACTTGGCGGCACTGGTAAGAGATCAGTCAGAGACAAAAGCGAGACTGCAGTTGAACTTGAACCAACCGGGGCGCCTCCACAAGTCTGTCTACAGCCTCTGCAGACGGCAGCGCGCACTTTCCCCGGCCGCCTACAAGCTCTCGTGCTTGCCCAGTGTACTTGCCTGGTACACCGTACACTACTTAGATGATTGTGATATCTGATTGTGTGTCTCACTCTCCTGCAAGTGCCCAGTACTCCAAGTTTGGCAAATGAGCTTTGGCCGTGATAAAGTTTAGTTCAGCTTCATTAGATTGCTCGGGAAGCAATTCTAGATCGTATATGCAAGGAAATTCCTCCGTCATTTTTTTTGGCCAAAGTATGAATGGATACACATACATCTTGTACAAGGAAATTCATTAAGCGTCGCCATAGACATTTCGTCGGCTCTTTCTATGAAAAAATATATTGCCAATTTTTGGACTATTTGGCACAATTTTCGTTGTTTTACCAGCATTTCTGACCACTGCAAAAATCAAACCTCATTATATTAGCCTCCTTAAATAAGATCATATTTTGTTCCCAAAATAAGTCATAAAAAATTTAAACAATCACTACACAGACCGAATAGTCTTTACTAATTGCTTAATACATAACGACTTGCCTAGTCGGTAGGAAAGCATACAATTCCAGTCCTAAATAAATTTTAATCTTTCCTGCTCCAAGAAAAATGAAGACGTACAGTTTCTATTTTTGTTTATATTCCCAAAACATGACACCTAATCCTGCTGCAAAAAAGTTGCATTTCACCAACCGTGCGCTTATGCCAAGAGGCATATTTTCCGTGCCAAGAAGAACGCATGGACCCAAAGAGGCTCTTTCCCCCACCTAATTTGCTGAAACTTGTCGCGGAATCACAAGAGCCCTGGTTGCATTTGGACAAGAAAATATCTGAAAGTGACCTCCACATTTGCAAATATAGTACTACTGACTTGACATGGCAATATCTTTTCCGGTAATTAAGCTTATGTGGGCGCCACATATTTTCATCGATGCGTACAAAACAGACGCTTGGAATATTTTGTTCTTCGAATCTGATCAGTGTTATAGTTCCTATATGCTGAAACTTGGCACATAAGGTTTCTGTTTCCGATTCAACATACTTGTTTCCTTTTTGTTATAAAGGAGCACCATATGCGTCGATAACCAAATACGTAAGGTTGAGATTCTACCGACCCATTCTCTTAAAGTCATTTATGGAGTCAAGATGTATGAATGTGCGTTTAAATGGATAAGTGCACATGTGCGTTTGGATGTTTATGCTTATACTCACCACACATGGTTTTAGCTTCTAATTCATCATGGATGTTTGTATTTGCCATTAATTTTTCAGTTATGTGCGGCATACCTGTCAATTACAAAATGTGTATGGTTGAGATTTTGCCAATCTACTCTCTTGAAGTCATTATAGTGTCAAGATGTATATGTGTACGTTTAAATGGATAAGTGCATGCATATGTTTGAACTCTCTTGAAGTCATTTATGGGGTTAAGCTGTATGCGCGTGCGCTTAAATGGATAAGTGCACGCGTGTGTTTGAACGGTTACTTTTGTGCTCACCACACTTGGGTTCCAATTTTGAATTAGCATGGTGGATTTTATTTATCATTTTTTCTTTTTTTTGTTATATGTGGCATACCCGTCATTGACAAAAATATCTATGGTTGAGATTCTGCCGACCCACTCTTTTGAAGTCATCTTACTCCCTCCGTCCCATGAAGTATGTCGTCCGGGAAGCGTGTTTGTGAGGAGAGCACGGTTTTCCAACGACAAAGTCCGTGGGACAGAGGGAGTATGTGATAAGAATGTATGCGTGTGCGTTTAAATGGACAATGGCACGTGTATGTCTGAACGTTTGCATTTGTACTCACCACGCTTGGGTTTCAGTTTTTGAATCATCATAATGGATTGTATTTAACATTTTTTATGTTTATTACAGGAACAATATTCGCCGATAACAAAATGCCTATGGCTTTTTAAAGGAAAAAAACGCCTATGATTCAAATGCAAGATATCTTACATATTTTTACCGAACGTAGCCAACTACGGATCTCATAAATGCCTATGGTTGAGATTGCACCGACCTACTCTCTAGAATTTGTTTATAGGGTCAAGATATGCATATGCATACTCCCTCCATATAAAAAAAAAGTCGTTTTGACAAGGTTTGGATCAAATATTGGGAGCATAAATTATGAATAACTTTTAAGTTGTTAAGTTTAGAAATGTGAAAACTATATAAATAGATTTGTCTTGAATTTTTTTTTCTAAAAGTATAAATATATCATTTTATGATGAGTATTTTTACAAAAATATGAAGCCAAAGTTATACTTTGGAGACCGTGTCGTTGTCCTAAACGACTTCTATTTTCAAAATGGAGGGAGTATGTGTTTAGCATGGGTAAATACACGTATGTATCTGAGTGTTTGCATTTTCTTTGTGCAGTCAAAATTTACACCTCACATATTGCTTGTAAAATAATTAACATTGGGTATGCATTGTTTGACAAGCTTAATTTGATGTTTCAACTAGCCTTTCATTTATTTTATTTACAGAGCCATCAAGAGTGATGCTTCCAAAGTATTCCTACTTATAGATTATAGATTTTAGATTAGACATGCTCCCTCCCTGCATATAGAAAATAGAAGTCGTTTTGGACAAGGTTTGGGTCAAACATTGGGAATATAAATCATGAATAACTTTTAAGTTGTTAAGTTTAGAAATATGAAAACCATATGAATAGATTTACTTTGAAAAATACTTTTATAAAAGTATAAATATATTATTTTGTGATAAGTATTTTAAAAAAAAATATGAAGTTAAAGTTATATTTTGGAGACCGTGTTGTTGTCCTAAATGACTTCTATTTCCAAAATGAAGAGAGTATATTCTTTATTGTTTGCTATATCATTGTATTGTACTACACTTCTTTTCTTTCTGAGAATGTTTTCCTATTGTCAGTAGCATTGATCCCCTTGACACATTTAGCACTAATTAATGTTTAGGGGCTCAATGTGATTTTTTAGCCCCATTAATACTTTTCTACATGAGTAGAGCAGCGCACTACGGCGGTGGTCAAGGCGAATACGAGCTCACAGCTAAGACGAAAGTGAGGCAAAAGTGGTGCCTTATTTCCACACCACATCCATAGGTCAAGAATCCTATGACTCCTTTTCATTCAACAGTGTTCACATACTCCTACTCCAATTGACAAAAAAAAAAAAAAAAAAAGAAATCGCCATGTACAGACTCCATGGCCAATTGGGAGGGACTAGTGAGAGAAAAGATAAGGTTTTTATGAAAAACTATAGGGAAAAGAGTCGAGGAATTTGAGCTTTTTTATAAAAAAACTATAAGAATTTGAAACGCACAGGCGCAGCAGTATGAATAGATCGCTGTAGCCGTCTAGTAGTAGCCCCCTGGAGACTAGTACAGGATACAGCATTTTTGCCATTTAAGGCTACCCGCACTGGGTCCGGGACCAACACCCGGTACCGCGCCATGTCACCGGATTCCGGATGAGAACGGCTGCAGCGGCGTCCGGGACCGCGCGCGCCCATCCGGAATCGGCCGCGACGTCCGGGAAGAATGGCGTGGTAGCGGGCGTCCGGCACAATCCACGTTGGCCCCACGTCGCAACTGCCGAGGAGGAGAGAGAGACGGTCCGCGGCATCTCGCTCCATGAGCGATTTAAGGCGCCGCTTGGCTGGAGCAGCCCGGCCATCCTCGCGCCAGCGCTGCTCCCGTGGCCGGAGGAGGCGGCTGTGCTTTCGCGGCCGTGTGTCACGGCTTCGCTTCGGCCGGAGCCGGCGGCCGCCCTCGCGCTTCACGCCGGCCGAGATGCAGAGGGATGAGGGAGGAGGAGGCCGCCGATCAACGGCCGCGAAGTGAGGAGGCCGACGCCGGGCTGGCAGAATACAGTGAAGTAGTGTAAGAAATGGTAGTGAAAATGTGACCTTGGCGGGGATTGCCCATAACAACCTTCTGCCCATTCGCTGCGCCACGCGGCAAATCATCAAGAATGTCTACCTCTCACTTGTGGCGAACAACAACCCTAGGTTCCCGGACTGCTCTTGAGGCCCAGGCCCCACGCCAGCTGCCGCTGGTGGTGGAGGTGACCAGCGATAGAGCTCCTAAAGCATCTAGTTCCAGCTTCCTGAAAAGAGTACCAGTGAATTCAGTACAATGCCATCAAGTCACTTGTGCTGATTTACCTGATGGATTCGCCCTAACCTTCTGCTTTTAGAGTCCTCATCTTCATCGCTCACACTCTACAGAAACGGTGCCAGAGTTCCACCGTCCTCTTCAAGTCATGGGCCTTGAAGGCGAGCCGAGCTCAGCCTCGAACTCCGGTGGCCGCCCGGCTCTGAGCTCGCTGCTCTTCTTTTTGCCGGCGCTGGGGAGAGAAGAGGAGCTCCTCGCGTGGGTTGGATGAGGAGAGAGAAGAGGGAGGAGACAGAGAGGAGAGAGGGGCCGGGTGGAGGAGGAAAAAGAAGAGACTGACGTGTGGGTCCAGAGTTATAGAGGATGAATATAGAGAATGCATGAGTGCGGGAGAAAGTGGTATGGAGAAGAGAATATCGATGACTAGGACGGAATATTCTCTTTAGAGGATGAATTTGGAGGACCACGAGTGCGGATAGCCTAAGAGCCATTGCCTGCACAAAAGATCCTCCACCCAAGTCTTCCTTCCCACCCCTTCCTCTCCTCGGTCAAACCGCCTTTCTCTCTCCTACTCTTCTCCCTCCCTTCCCGGCTCTCTCCCTCCCCTCTCCCTCTAAAAAAAAAGTAGCGCCCGGACCCGGAGAACCGAGAGGCTGGAGAAAGAAAGGCGGAAAGAGGGCGCAAAATCTCACTTTGTTGGGAGTTCTTTCCTCTGTTTCCGACTCCTTTGTTCTCTTGGGGTTCTTGGTTGGTGGAATGGAAGCTCAGCAGCTCCATTTGTGTCCCCGAGATCTTCGTCGTTCCCCTCGTGTGTAGTAGCCTTTTGGTAGGTTGGTGGAAGGGCTAGGCGCACAAGAACATTTTTAGCTCTTCGTGTTCTTGTAGGAGGAATTTCCGGCCACATGATCGGAGCCTGACGGCCTTGTCGCGCTCTGCTGCTTCGCTTTCGGGGAGAAGAGGATTCGACTTCAAATCATTTGGCATAGGAGACTTCGGCCTTCCCAGTTCAGGTACCAGTTGCAAGTCCTCTCTTGTTTTATTTTCATGACTGCACCTTTTCTTGCATCTGTGTTTATTTTGATGACTGTACCTTTTCTTGCAAGTCATCTTCTGTTTTATTTGATAGGCCGGCATAGAATTTTTCTTCTTTTTTCAGAGTTGTTGAGGATTGATGAGATCGTTTGGGGATCGCAAAGTTCGCGTCTTTGGATTTTAGTTTTTCTCATTACGGCTATGGGGATTCAGTGCTTTTTTGGGGGTAAAGTTTGCAGCCTGGTTTGCAATTAATTTGCTTGGGCTTTGAATTGGTTCTTCACTGCATGCGAATGTGGTGTTTTCGGTCACTCGTAAATGGAAAATATTCTAAAGGTTGCAGTTTAATTTAGTTGATTTGGCAACTCTTCAACTCCTGTATTTGACTTATGTGTCATCTTCATTTATTTTAGTTGACGTTTGTTTACTGGAGTTTAGTTAGTCTGTGTGCTACTGACTATATACGGTTCATTGGTTTTTGTGTTCTGCCTTTTGGCTAATTTCTTCTGCTATATGATCCTGATTGGTTTTCAACTTTATTTTCCTCGCTATGTAAAGAGAAAAAGCAAAAAGATTTTTTTTGGCTCAATTTTACTACTGGGCAACCTATAATGTTTCAACATGACTAATGTGGTACGTACTACTTGGCACTTGTTTCAGTTGAGAGATTTCTGGCATGGCCGGCGCAAGTAACCACGGATCTCTCATCGACGAATGGTTGCCGCCCCCTACACCAAGCCCAAGAACACTCATGTCAAGCTTCCTGAATGAAGAATTCAGCTCCGAGCCATTCTCTGGTTTTTTCAGTGAATATGGCACCAACAAGCCCCATGATCAATCTGAAAAGAGCAGAGAAGTTGTGAATTCGAGCAAGGAGGTCTCTGCTCATGCTGTCAATGATCCATTTCAAAAAAGGGTTTCTCCCTGAAGCCAAATTTGTTCAGTGCTAATCATAAATCAAACTCCAATGGTGGTTTGGCGGAGCGCAGGGCTGCGAGAGCAGGTTTCAGTGTCGCAAAAATTGATACTTCTCGAGTTGGTTCATCCGCAGTTATTCGATCTCCTGTGTCAATTCCACCTGGTCTGAGTCCAACTACACTTCTTGAGTCTCCAGTTTTTCTTTACAATAAAATGGTATGTGATATTTCCTTAATTTGTTTCTTGTGCTCTCAAGTTTACCTGTTACACTATTATACTGAAGACTTTCATATTTTCATACATTGAATTTGGTACAGCATAGGAAAACATTGATTGGTGCCTACTGTATAGAACATGGTTTTCTGCAGTATACTTATGCATGTGACTACAACACCTATTGATGTCTACTGTGCAAAACATTGTTATTTATTCTATAAAGTCCTCTGATTGGTGTCTTAGAAGCTTTACTATGCTGCTAATTTTTGGACCAACACTTACAAATTCATCTCTGTGCCTGCCCTTTAATATTTGCCATGCAGACTTAGCTGAATTGGTTATGATGTATTGCAGGCACAGCCTTCTCCAACCACTGGCACATTGCCTTATTTGATGGCCACGAATAATAAGTCAACAATACCACCAGCTGCCAAGATAACTGAAGATTCTACATTTGATAATGATGTGTTTTCTTTCCAACCCCACTTAGGTTCTGAACAAACAGGTTTCTCTACTGCAGAAAAGGTGATTTCCTTGATTGTTAGTGTCTACCTGTATTTTTCCTCCTGGTTGCATTGCAGTGTTATTTGGCTTCCTTCTATTGCCAACCTCACCACCAAATGTCCTCTTTTTGTTTTTTTGTGTAAAATACCTTTCAATTGATTCATGTGCCTGAAACTTTTGATCTACAGGACTATGGTGCCTATCAGCAAAAGCAGTCCTTGTCGAATATTCATCAGCAGGAATCCAGTCTTCAGTCAAACTTTACCGCAGTCAAGGATAACACTAGGGCAACAATTGCGAAGACATCTAGCTCCATGTTCAGTGATAGTCACTATTCAGCTGACCAACAGCAAGCTGACGAGACAAACATAAAGGTGCAAGGCAAAGGTGTCGAGGCTAGATCTGCTGCTTTTCTTCCTGTATCAGCCCATAGTGATGCATCTCTCCTGGAGTCTCAAGATGCAGTTGATATCTCGTCAACACTGTCTAATGAAGAGGACGAGAGGGCAACGCATGGCACTGTTTCTGTAGAGTGTGATGGTGATGAAGATGAGACTGAATCTAAAAGAAGGTTAATATCGTCCATCAGGTAACCACTTAAGACTTGATGGCATTGTACTGAATTCACTGGTACTCTTTTTCAGGAAGCTGGAACTAGATGCTTTAGGAGCTACTATCGCTACTACCTCCACCACCAGTACCATTGACATGGGGCCTGCAGCCTCAAGAGCAGTCCGGGAACCTAGGGTTGTTGTTCAGACCACAAGTGAGGTAGACATTCTTGATGACGGTTATCGGTGGCGCAAGTATGGGCAGAAGGTTGTTAAGGGCAATCCAAATCCAAGGTCACATTTTCACTACCATTTCTTACACTACTTCACTGTATTCCTCCATCCCTGAAATTAGTAACATCGATTCACTTGTCTGCAGGAGCTACTACAAATGTACACACCAGGGCTGTTCAGTGCGCAAGCATGTGGAAAGAGCATCACATGATCTGAAATCAGTCATCACAACGTATGAGGGAAAGCACAACCATGAAGTTCCAGCAGCCAGAAATAGTGGGCAAGGCAGTTCTGGTTCTGGCAGCGCTCCATCTGCACCACTAGCTGGTGGTTCTCACCGTAGACAAGAACCTGCACAAGCCAGCTTTGCTCACTTTGGTACGACTTCTCCTTTCAGCTCCTTCGGTCTCCCACCAAATGGACAGTTGGGACCAACAACTGGTAATTTCCGCTTCGGGATGGTTCCGCCGGGCATGACGATCCCTATGCCCTCTCTAGGATCACTTGCCCCTACAAAGATGGTTGGAAATTCATCTGCTATGCAGGGGTACCCAGGGCTTATGATGCCAGGGGAGCCAAAGGTAGAACCTGTCTCGCAACCACTCTTCCCAATGGCAAATGCATCTCCACCAGCTTACCAACAGATGTTGAGCAGGCCTCCTTTTGGTCATCAGATGTAAATAAATAGGAAAGAGAAATTGATAGATTTGCTTCAGCTTGTATACTTGATAGCGACACTGCAACATGGCTCTGTTCTAGTGTTCATGGATCGTCCAATTCTTAGTTTTATTTTAATTGTCTGCCCATGCATTTCTTTTGAAGCAAAGAATGCTGAGTATGATACCCTGTCATGCTGTTGTAATCAGTGAAAGGATGCCTTTCGTCCTTTTGAGACTATCGAAATTGGAAACGATCAATCAGAATTTCTGGTTGTGAATACAAATCTGATGAATCGTGCTGCCAGACTTACTAGTTTATTGTTGTTATTTTTAGATAATGGAAAAGTTGTAGCTTCAAACCTTTTCAAAGGAATTGTGCACACCAAAGTTGCAGCCACTGAGCCACACACTAAGTTTTACATTATCACGGAAAAGTAGTAGAATGCTGGTTACAGTTGAAGGTGGAGATAGCAATTAAGCCGATAGCTTTGATATTTGGGCATAAACTGCTTTGTATTTTAGTGTTGCTGCTCTAGATATTTCAGGCCTGCAACTGGGGAAAAAATTGTGTAGGCGATTCATGCTGGGCCATCTTCAGGCATGGATGCTCCTTTTGTGCCAAGGTGGATATGTTAATTCCACAATGCCACATTTCAATTTAATTGCAGATCCTTCTGCAATGGCTGTTCGGCTGCTCCATACATACCAGGAGGATACATAAGTCTGTTCATGGGAGTTGATCAAGATGCTGCAGTACAAACTGCTATGAGAAGTTACATTTTTCATGGGGTGCAATATCATGAATCTATGTAACTGTGCTCTTTTGCGGTCAAGGGGGCCTTAACATGTACTCCCTCCGTATAGAAAATAGATGTCGTTTTAGACAATGACACGGTCTCCAAAATATAACTTTGACTTTATATTTTTATAAAAATACTCATCATAAAGTGATATATTTATACTTTTATCTATCCCTAATAATAAAAAGGCAAAATTTCTCCCCTCTTTTTTGGTACCATTATTTTGGTATGGTCTTTCATAACTAACTTCATAATATTAAAACAGTCCCGGTTCATTTATACAATACATTACGGATTGGACATGAGTATAATTAGAAATCGTATTCTAATTCTAACTCAAATAGAATAGATAGCTGAATAGAGATTCTAATCCAAATCCAAATAGAAAAAAAGGTAAAGCCGGAGTTCCAACCTCGCCGGCCGTGCGCATACGGAGTAGATCGATTCCATCTGGTGCCCTGCAGCAGGCTGCAGGCCAGGCCAATGCCATCGACGTCGTCATCGTTTGTGTACTATGTGTACCTCATCCGATCTATATCCAATCGATCACAACTAGCTGTTGCAACATGCATGTGCATGCGCATGGACCTCCATCAAACTCTGCACAACACGCTCGTACTCTTCCGGTTTTCTTAGTCTACTATCTACTGATTAACTTTCTGCAAATTAAACAAACTGCCGCATAGCGCGCTTTTACTCCTCTCCTGACTGTTTTCTTAGTGACGATCCCAACATTTTTTTTAAGTCTTACACAAGATATCCCACGGCAGAGCCGTCGTGATGAGGCATCCAAGTATAACTTATGGCGTGGACTTATACCGGCAACAACAAAAGGCCATCTGGAGTTCAGATGGAAACGATGAAGCGAGGCTATCGGTGTCACCCGTGCATTCGTCCTCCACAGTTGTTGGTGTACTCCCCCTTATCCGCACACTCGTTATTGGATTCATCGCCTCTCCCGCTCTGCCTATTTTTCTTAGTCCCCTATCACCATCATCAGCAGCAACAACATAGGTCGCACGACGCCGTCCTGATTCTGCTTCGGGGCGGGTGGGTTCAGTCGCCATCAGCGCTGAGGATGACAGGGCGGGTGTCGTGGATGAAAAGGCCCTCCTGGCGAAAGCCACGGAGCAAGAGCTCCACCTCACCCGCTTCTGCACCCGCTAAGCACGCTTCGTCACCCCTTTCCACGCTGACATTCTCTTCACCATCGTCTCAAACTGTCAAATGGAAAAGACTCTGCGCTCTTGCTCAGCTCAACCCAGGCGTTCGCAATGCTAGCCAACATTGTCGTGATCGTCTCCCTAGCCTACGCACCCTCCGCGTGCTAGCGCGCTCCGTGCTCTTTGTCGTCGGGCTGCTCTCCCTGCCCTGGCTACTCACTTCTTGATGCAATTGTTTTATGACGATTATGGAATGCACAAGTTTAAGAGTGATATAGTGGTCAGTGAGCATACGTTTGTACTTTTAAGTTCTGAATAAATGATGTTTTAAATTACTAAAATTCAAACTACTTAGTGAAACAAAGTGTGACTTGACATATTTTCATAATATATGGTCCCCGTAGCAACGCCGCGGGGCATTTTTCTAGTGAAAGTATAAATTCAAGACAAATATATTCATATAGTTTTCACATTTTCAAACTCAACAACTTTAAAGTTATTCATGATTTATGTTCCCAATGTTTGATCCAAACCTTGTCTAAAACGACATCTATTTCCTATACGGATGGAGTACAGTCTATTGGCTTTGCTCTGAGTAGCAGCCTTACAGTCTTTGCTCTGAATAGGAGCCTGTTCATAATAATGCATTTCAGAGAAACAATCAGATTATTAAGACATCCATTCCACTGCTGATTTCAAAACATCCAAATGTCATGTATTTTTATTGCACATATTATAGTCTAGATTTCAGAGAAACAATCACATTATTTAACACATCCATGGCATTGCACATTTCAGAACATCAATATGTATTTCAGATAAAAGTCACATTGTACATTATTCCTGTGAAACTGATATTGACACAAAAAGCAATCAACTGATACAACTCTCTGTCCTTTCAAAACATATACATTGATGTACACTGTTAGTTCTTGAAGGAATATGCACGCAGGAATCCATAGTTCTTGTGGGCCTTGAGCAGAGCAAGTAGCTTGGCAAACTTCCTGGTTGCAGTCAGGCGCAAGACACAACTCCTATCTTCTGGAGCTAGACATCTTCAGATGCCTGTTTGGCTGTACCAGAAAAAAATTTCTTGCTCCGGTTGGGAAACTTCCTGGGCCAACTCCTATCTTCAGGAAATTTTTTTTGCTATACATTCCTGGGCCGTACGAAGAAGTGGCTTGGCAAACTTCCTGGGCACCTCGCTGTTTGCTCCGGTTGGGAGGTTTCCTCTTGCACAGAAGGATGATGGTCTTACACAGAAACTCACAATGCAAGATAACATGTGTTCAGGTGCCTGTTGTTCAGGTGTTCACGGTAAGAGGAACGATTGTTTTTTGGTGAAAGGAAAACTTGAATTCAACAATAATCGCATCATATGTAAACAAGTGCGTAAAAGGCCACAACTTCCGATCCGTGCACTCCGCACCCTGCAACAACGATCAAAATCAATGTTTTTTTTTTTCGAGAACATGCATGTTGCATGTGTTTCATTAAAAAGAAATAGAGTTTTTTTTGCAATCAAGGCGCAGTAAGCCGAAGCTTACCGAGACCAAACCACCCCCTACACCCCAGAACACACGAGGTTGTGATTACATAACCGAACCTTGCGCACGAGAGCAGCCGGACGGGCTCACGGTGACACCCTCCTCACCACCAGGGCACAGAGCCTATTGAACCCCGCAGCCATCCAAAGGTCGGCCACCTGCAGAACCTCAGCCAGAAGGTCCGCCACCGGCCTGCAGGGTCCCCCGAACGTTCTGGCGTTTCGCTCCTTCCAGAGTGTCCACCCCACCAAGAAGAGGAGAGAATCGAAGGCGCGACGGAGCACCTTAGGCAGCGGCTTCCGGCTCTCCAACCACCACTCTATGACGTCCCGTTCGCGGACCTGGACAAGGCCCCGCAAATGGAATATCGCCAGGCAGCGCTCCCAGAGCTCACGGCTGAAGACACAGCCAACGATGATGTGGTCCATCGTCTCGTCGGCCTGGTCACAGAAGATGCAGGCACAAGAGTCTTGAAGGCATGCCTCCAACGGCGGTGTGCAGTCCAGCACCTGCCGTGCATAACGAGCCAGAAGAAGAACTTGACCCGTGGAGGTGCCGAGGTTTTTCCAGATGGCGCCGCCCGGCCGGCCTGGAGCAGCCTAGGAACATGGCGCCATAAGCAGACGCCGTCGAGTATCCCCCGTCCGCGGAGAAACGCCAGGAGAAAGTGTCTGGATGGCCAGAGGACAAGCGAACGCTCTCCAGACGGTTTGACAGCAGCACGAACTCCGCGAGCAGCAGCGCGGTGCGCGGGCCAGTAATGTGGTGCACTCAAGCGTTCCCGGTGAGCGCGTCCGCAACCGAGCACTTGTGGCGCCGCCTGGTTACCATCGGAGCAAGGTGGCGCACGCATTCCCCCTGAAGCCAGGCATCCACCCAGAACAGTGTTGAGGCGCCATCCCCCACCACCGAAGTTGTCGCAGCCTGGAAGAAGGCCGTCACAGCGCCTTCCTCGGCCTCTGATCCCCCAAGGTGGGCGCGGCCCGGCTGCACCCTGGCCAGCCAAGGCCAACGCAGGCGCAGTGCCACCCCCCGTCCGCCTGAGGTCTGCCACACCAAGGCCGCCCAGGGAGGTCGGCCGGGTGACCACCTCCCATGCCACCTTGCAACTGCCACCGGCCACCGCAGCCGCGCCACCCCAGATGAAGGCCCTCCGGATCTTGTCGATGTGCTTGATCGCCCACGGGGAGAGGCACAACGCCGTGGCCACGTGGACGGGCACGGCCGAGAGGGTTGCCCGGACCAGCGTCGTGCGACCGGCAGCATTCATCATGTGCCCCCTCCAAGCCGGTATGCGAGCAGCAATGGCGTCGATCAAAGGCTGCTCGTCGCTCCTCGTCAATCTGAAGATGGAAAGTGGGATCCCCAGGTACCTGCCGGGGAACTGCTCCACCCTGCAAGAGAGGATTAGCTGAACCATGGCGACGTCATCCTCCGTGCAGCAAATTGGAGTGGCCACGCACTTGTCGAAGTTGGCGAACAGTCCCGAGGCCGACCCCAACACAGTGAGCACATGCTTCATGCACAGCAGATCGGGTGCCCGTGGAGCCACGAAGACAACGACGTCGTCTGCATACAAACTGACTCTCTGCACGATAGCGCCACTGCCTAGCTGCGAAAGAAAGCCCCCCTCGTCCAGCCACTTGAAAGTGCAGTTGAAGGCCTCCATGACCAGCACAAACAGAAGTGGGACAATGGGTCCCCCTGACGTAGCCCTCGTGCGTGGCAAATTCGTCTTCCCGGCACCCCATTGAGCAATATCTTTGTACTAGCCGAGCCAAGGATCGCCGCCATCCAGTCACGCCAACGTTGGCCAAACCCCATGTGCTCGAGCACATCCAGCAAGAAGGGCCAGCAAACAGAGTCAAAAGCTTTTGCAATATCCACTTTGAGCAAGATGCTTGGTGCTTTTCGCTTGTACAGGGACTTGCACGATAGACGCACTGCCCTGAAATTATCCTGAATGCACCTCCCCTTGATGAAGGCGCTCTGATTGGCAGCGGCGAGTGGCCCCGCTACCCTGGACAACCGGTTAGCGAGGCACTTGGTGAGGAGCTTGCTGAAGCTGTGGATTAGGCTTATGGGCCGGTAGTCCCCGACGCGTTCCGAAAGTTGCTTCTTACGCAACAGTATCATGAACGCACCATTGAGGTGGTGCAGGCTCCGCGAATCAAGTGCCCAGAACGCATGGACGGCGTTCATGACGTCTCCTTTGATGATCTCCCATGTCTTCTTGTAAAAGAGGGCCGTGAAGCCGTCGGGGCCCGGAGCTTTCTCGCTGGGCATATCCATCAGCGCCGCCCTGACCTCGTCCTCGGTGAAGACTGCCTCCAGCTCCCTGAGATCCGCCGAGGGGAGTCCTACGGCGTGCAGGCCCAGGCGCCTGGCCCGCACGAAGGGTGTGCCTAGCAACTGGTTGAAGTGATAAAAAACTGTTTGCTCCAGTTGCTGCTGTACAGTGACTTCAGCGCCGTCGACGATGAGTGCGGAGATCGTGTTTTTTCGCTTCCTGTGACAGGCCTGGAGGTGGAAGAAACGCGTGTTGGCGTCACCTTCGGCCAAATATGTCATTCTTGAGCGCTGCCTGGCAATCGAACGGGCCAAAGAAGCGAGGCCCAGCGTACGTAACTTTAGTCCATTTCGCAGCGCGAGCTCCCTCGGCTCAAGCGCCCTGGACTCCTGAGCCTCGTCGAGTCTCAACACCACCTCCCTTGCCAAGGCGAGCTGGAATCGCACACTGCCAATCCTGGTGGTGCTCCAACTCTGGAGGACACGCGCGACGTTGCGAAGCTTGTAGTCCAAGGTTCGACACGGGTCCGCCGTGCCCACAGGGTGCGACCAGGCGGCCTGGACAACCTCCAAGAACCCCGGCAGCTTGATCCAGAAGGATTCAAAGCGGAAACGGCGCTGCGACCCAGGTGACGAATCGAGCAACAGGAGAAGCGGACAGTGGTCGGAGCAATCCGAAGACAACGGCCGCAGACAGTGGAACGGGAACACCGGCGACGCGAGCACCCGGTCCAAGCGCTCCAGCGTCGGCAGGTCCTGGACATTGGACCAGGTAAAACGTCTGCCCATCAGGGACACATCCTGCAAATGCGCGGAGTCGACGAAGGCCCTAAAACGCCGCAAGCTGCGTCTATCGATTCTGTCATTGTTCTTGTCCGCCGCCTGTAAGATCATATTGAAGTCACCGCACACCATCCAAGGCCCCTCGTTGGCCGTCCTAAAAGAAAGGAGTTCGGCAAGGAACTCAACTTTCTCCGCATCAAGCTGCGGCCCATAGACCGCCGTGAGCCACCAAGGGTCCCCTGACCCGAGGGGCGACACCCTCACAGCCAGGGAGTATCGACCCTTGTGGACCGCCAACGCCTCCCACGTGTCCCTGCGCCAGGCCACGAGCAGGCCGCCCGCCGTACCGATCGCCGGCAAGTAGTCGAAATCAAACCCTGAGCCAAACAAGTCAGAAGCGAGAGCCGCTGGGACATCTACCAGCTTGGACTCTTGAAGACAGACGAAGGATGGAAGATGGAGAAGAACAAATTCCTTGACGACGTCCCGACGCGCCCGTGCGTTGAGGCCCCGCACGTTCCAGACGAAACAAGATGGTTTTGAGACCATGGTGACACCTTGGGGAGCACATCCGGGCACCGGAGCCGTGTTAGAGCCGTGCGGGCTCCTCCTCCAGCCCGAGCATGTTGAGGTTGAACGCCACGGGGTCGAACTGCACACCCAGCAGCGCTTGAAGATTACCATGGCAGGTGTCCGACAACGGCTGCTGGAAAGCCTTGCGGCAAAGGTCGGCAGTGTTCCCAGCCACCAGGGGAGAGCCGGCTTGCTCCCCAAGCTTCTTTAGCAGCACCACTGCGCTGGGGCCGTCATATTGGCCTCCCCCGGAGCCGCGGCAATGCGCGCAAGGCGCGGCGAAGGGGAGAGTCCAGGGCCGGGGTCCCTGCCCGGCGCACACTCGGGCGGCCCGCGGATGAGCGGAGACCGAAGAGGGATGCAAAGTTTGTCCTCGAGCCTGGCGAGCACCCCGAGGGAGTGGGGCATACCGCTACCCCGCCCGGGCTGGCCGGCGCGGTGACCGGAGTGGAACGTTCGCGGAGGACTCCGCCGACAGGCGCCCCTCGGCAAGACGATCGAGGGGGATACTCCGAAGACCGGGGACCCCAGCTCGCCGGGGGAAGGCGCGTTGTCCTGGGAGAATTCCTGAGCGACCAGGTCCCCCCACCAATCGTTCGCCTGCACATCCGGAACGTCTGGGCAAGCGGGGGTACCGCGCCGCGCTTCCGCGGAAGCAGGGTAGGCAAGCTCTCCGTCAACGCCATCGCTCCACCAGTCCACATGCATGGCCGGCGGTAGAACAGCACTTCTGCCGTCCTGAAGAAGCACCGGGCTGCGCGTAGGAAACGGCCAACCAAGCCGGTGCACGGGGAGGTCCTCCGAACAGACATCGAGGGGGACACCCACCGCTCCAGAGGCTCGGGGGGTTGCAAGTAAACACAAGGGCGCACCCCTCCCGCCGGACGCGGCCGTCGCAGGAAAAGCCGGGATGATATCGGTTGTAGTTCTTTGCGGGGGTGCCCCCAAAGTGTCAGAGTCGCGTCTTGGGGTGGGGCAGTCCTCCACCTCCCCATCACCGATCATGGGGTCATCGTTTGCCCCATTGGCGTTCCCATTGTCATGCCCGTCGTTGTCACCGCCGTCGTCCACTTCGTTCCCAGGGGAAGCAGGAGGTGTGGACCAATCCTGAAAGGCGACCAACCGGATGCGTACCAAGTACCACAGTCCCGGGAGGTGCTCCACCACCGGGATGCCCGGCACGCACGGTTCGGGGATGTATATCACCTGCTGTTCCTGGATGTAATCGGGGTGCCGGCACCACGCCGACACGAAGAATTCCCGGTCATCATCTGCCGGTGTGTCCCTGATCTGCGAGACCTCAAGCCCAGCGCAGGCCGGCCCCAGGATCGTCTGGCGACTTCCAAGTTTCGCGCATGCGATGGAACGCGAAAAGAGCCACGATCACCCCTGAACCTGAACTCCGGCCGCGAGACCTCAAGGCGTTCCGCGCGTGGTCGCCCGGTCGAGGCATCGGGCGCCCCTCCCGCCTAGCAGCCAAAGACTTCCGCTCTGTCGGGCGCCATGGCGAAACCGGACGACGAAATCTTCAAAGCCGCTGACGGCGAACGTCAAACTCATCACCCTCCAAGCCGAAACTTCGTCACGGCAGATCCTCGCACCATGGCGACAGATACCTCGGCCTCGTACCCCCAATCGTGACGACCAGCGAATCCCAAGATCCTCCGCCGCGCTCGAGCGCCGGCGTCCGAGGAACAACGAGAAACGCGGGAGCGCGGCCGAGGAGGTGGCCCGCGCAGGCGCGCGATGCGTGTGCGGGCAGCGAGTCCACCAGCCGATGGCCGGGTCCAAAGATTATCTCCGCAGCCACCTCCGAATGGGACGGCGGCGGGAGGGTTCACCGGCGGTGGAGGCGGGGCGGTGGTGGCGGCGAGGTGGCGGCGGTGGAGGGTAGGCGGGCGCGAGCGAAAGGCCGACATGGAGCACCTTAGTCGGCACGGAGCGCGCGGACACCGTGTCGGCCGAGGCCGGGCCTGACCGCCTCGGCTCGGCGCCAGCCGCCGGCGGTGGCTGCCGGGGGGCGCCGCTTGGAGCCCGGGCGCCGGGCGGGGGGGGGAGGGGCAAAGCGGCCGCACGGGGGACCTCCGCCTGCCCGCTTGTAGCATCTCTCGGGGTCCGCAAGTCGCCTTGGTGTGATTGGGAGAGGCAACGGAAGCGAGCCCTCAAGTCCCGACGGCACCCGGCGTGGCGACCATGGCGGGTGTGGCGCCCAAAGCGGGCGCCCGAACACGTAAGAAGCCGCCGACGCCCCGGCGGGCCACGCGCCCGAGCCGGGCGCGCCAACGGAGAGGCCGGACGCGAGCCACCCGGGCCGGCAGAGGGCGACGGGCTGCCCGCCCACCGAGAGACCGGAGGAGCCAACGCCGGAGGACGGAGGGGGACTGTAGTCCCCCCCCGCCCGCCATGGGGAGGCGTTCCGCCATGACAACGCATCCGGCATTGGAGGGTGGGCGCGGCGGGGCGGCGGCCATGAAGCCCGAAGGGCGGCCCCGACGACGATGGCGGCGTGCACGGCGGCGCCCGGCCCCGGGGACCACCACCGCTTGCCCTTCCCCGAAGGTGGTGGCGAGGGTGACCCTCCGACTCCGATAGGTCCTCCGAGTCACTGTGAGCCACACGCTCCGAGGAGCCACGGACGAGGACCTCGTCAAGGAGGCCGGGGAGCCCACGAAGAACTCCAGAGGCGGAGGAAGCGGCTCCTCCCCCAGATCCGCCCAGCACCTCGGGAAGGTGAGCCGGCCACCATGGGCCCTCCAGCGCACGGCCGAGGGCCTCCAAAGAAAAGGCCGCGGGCGAGCCGGAGTCCGGTGCACCTGCCCAGGTCCCTCCCTAACCACCCCGACCCGGGCGAACCCATGGCCAAGGGCAGATCTGGTTCGAACGGACTCGGGACGGATCTGGTTCGCACGGACCAAACGCCGAACCAGCCAGACGCGCAGCGGGGGTCGGGGGGCGGGGAGGGGGCAGATCCGAAGCTTACCTAGCTCCGGGGAGGCCAAGGAGAGGGCCATCGCCGGGCGGTCGCCATGGCGTGTGCGGGTTGCGGCTTCTCGCGACTCGCGGTCCATGCTCCGGTAGTCCGGTGCGCTTGCAGCCTTGCACGCTGGGTCGGTCTTCTTCTTCTTTTTCCCTTTGCATCTTGGAGATGAATTGATTATATACTTGTTGCTAGCTAGCTGTGGTTGGAAGGCAGACTAACACTAGAGCATCTCCATGCTTGTTCATTTGGTTTGTATGGAACTTTCCCCTTGAAGCTTGAGCTGCGGCTTCGTGGACAGTTCTGTTATGGTGGTGCCCAGCAGACATAACAGCATTGGTCTGGGAGACAGTAAAATCAAACCAAGAAAGCATGAGAGATCTTTTGACGAAGACTACAAATTTAACATATCTAGTATACTCTAATCAGTCAAAGATCAAAGCTTAGCATCAGAGAAATAAGCTTTACCCATGAAAGTATAGCTGTCTGAAGAGGGCTAAACCGTGTAGGCATTTGGTCGAGCATTCTGTGGGCGTTGCCCATGGCGCCGTCGCCCCTAGCTGCTGGGTCATTATCAGGCACGCTCTAAAGCGCGGGAGGGAGACCAGGGGCCGAGAAGGCGCAGAGCAGGCACCGCAGCACCGCAACCTGATGGCGCTGCCGCGCAGTTCGTCAGGGCACACCGGGGATCTCCCTATCTCCATGACGGGAACCATGAACAGCCTCCTGATGGCGCCGCCGCCCAGTTCGTCGAAGTCGCCTAGGTTCGCCATGGGCAACTGCGAAGGCACCCATGCGGGAGGAGAGCGAAGGCTGTGGGGCCGCGGCCATAGGGGAAGGGGAGGAGAAAGGCGGCGGCGGCGGCGGCGGTGGAAGACTGCGGCGACTGAGACCGAGCCGCAGCCCAGCGGCCGCGTGAGGGAGCCGAGCCGAGGTAATGGATACTGTTTCGTTTTGAAGGCAAATTTTGTATGGAATTCGGCAGGCTGGCTGCCGCCACTCTATCTGACGCGGTGACGCCATGGAAGAAGACCTTGTTGTTCCTACGAGTACTGAAACCCTGAACACTGTGCTGTCGCCGACGCCGAGTCTCCATGTCCATGGGGCACAGAAGAATCAAGGTGCATTTCGACATCGCGAACCACGAGTTATAAAGTGCTCGCATCGCATGGCGGTTTGCACCGGCCGTAGGTGACGGCACGCACGTGTGCAAGCGCCGGCAACCGTAGTACCGTACCACAAGTCCACAAGTAGTCTATGCCTGGTTAGTTCCTCGTAACGGAGCCGTCGAACACGACGACCTCGTCGCCGGTGGCCACGCCGTGCCACTCGAAGGACCGCGACTCGTCCATCACGCTCTGTCCGTGGATGAAGAAGTAGGCGCCGTCGCGCGGGAGCGGGAACCGAGCCCCCGCCCCCGCCCCGCCGCGCGCGCGCTCCAGCTCCAGCTCCGCCCGCAGCACCGACACCGCGGCGCGCGCGCCCACGGCCATCTCCACGCGGCCCTCGCCGCATCGCGACACGACGGTCACCCGCAGCGGCGGCGCCGGCGCGGCCTCGCCACGCCTCTTCCTCTTCTCCTCCGTCCTCTTGCTGTTCTGCTGCGGCTGCTGGTGCTGGTGCTGGCCGTCGACGAGGAGGGTGACGTGGATGACGGAGCCCTCCACGACGCCGTGCCGCTCAATGCCGCTGCCGCCGTCGACGTCGTCGTCGTCCTCGAGCACGGCGCCGTTGTGGAGGAGCGACATGGCGGCCGCGGGCCAGCCTCGGCGGCTCTGGAGCTTCTCCTTGACGTCCTGCACGGTGTCGAAGTAGCCCACCTCCATCTTGAAGGCCTCCTCCTCGCCTGAGCACACGAAAGTCACGTCCATGCCCACACGAAGGTCCTACCTCAGTGCCAGCAGGCTAGCGGCGGCCATGGGCATAAATACCATGGGCAGAATGCAGTACGTGTGACTCTCGGATCTACATCGCCCATCTCCTCAATTGATCTGTTGGTTAACAGAAAGGATTTCCAGTGAGCACTGACGAGGCGGCGCAATTGCCCATTGGCCTTCCGGTTCAGCCTGTACTCATGAGTCATGACCAGACGCTTGTTCTTGCATTTGCCATGCGATGCAATGGTGCAAATGAGGCAACTGTGTCGTGACACTGTCCTTGCCTTCCTTTTACCCTGAATGGGCATGGCTCCTAGATTGTTCGGCGTGAAGTTTTCTGCCGGAGGGAGCATCTCACATTCTCGATCACGAGCAAGTTGTTTATTTTTTTTTTCTTTTGAAGGCATCATGAGCAAGTCGTGGCCGTGAGGTACTCCTATGTTGTTTGGTGTGGCAGAACACATTTCTTTTGCCTGGTTCTCTGCGCTCTCTCTGAGTATGTGTTCTCATGAGCAAGTTGTGACAGGACACATTTCCAGACGAGACAAGCAAGACCTAATAGTTCCAGGGTCACTTGTGTCACTGAACTGAAGTCGCGCAACTTTCGGGTCCTATGGGCCTGTCAGAGTCGGGCCAGTTGCCTTATTACAGTTCAGAGCCCAATAATCCTATGTGGTGGAGGCCCGCACGTTTCCTCTCGGCAGGCAAGGCAAAGCACAACAACTCCTTCCCGCAACAACATCGCCGGATAGCAAAACCTTCCGTCGAAGGATGGCTTCCACCGGCGGCGGCGCTGGAGAAGGCAGCAAGATGGCTGCCGGGGGCAGCGTCCACAACAAGACCCTCCTCAAGAGCCAATCACTGTACCAGGTAACCCATCCATCCGAAGCACCAAGCAGTGTTTCGTAACCGCTCGTCGTCTCGTCCGTGCCACCCCGATTGATTACCTTGCTTCTCTTCTTCGTCTAGTACATACTGGAATCCACCGTGTTCCCACGCGAGCCGGACTGCCTGCGGGAGCTCCGCGTCGCCACCGCCACCCACCCCATGTGAGTCACCGGTCCGGCCCCCGGATCCGCTAGCTGCTTGTTCCGTGCGCTTGAGCGCCTATTGCATGGTAGGTGTTTGACGTCTGTCCGGACGCGCTGCAGGGCTGGCATGGCGGCGTCGCCGGACGAGGTGCAGCTGCTGGGTCTCCTGGTCGAGATGCTCGGCGCCAAGAACGCCGTCGAGGTCGGCGTCTTCACCGGGTACTCGCTGCTCGCCACCGCCCTCGCTCTCCCTGATGATGGCAAGGTCAGTCAGTGTTCACTGCGACTCTGACATGAATTCTGTCTGGTGTTGGTGCTGCTGGCGTGGCGGCGTGATGTATCCTTTTTGTTTTGTATTGTATATCCTTGGTCGCCGTGTTTGGGCCGGCGCCGCAGATTGTGGCCATCGACGTCACTCGCGAGAGCTACGACCAGATAGGATTGCCGGTGGTCGAGAAGGCCGGCGTGGCGCACAAGATCGACTTCCGCGTCGGGCTCGCGCTGCCGGTGCTGGACCAGATGGTGGCCGAGGTGAACGAATACAAAATTCCTTCCTCTGCGTTTTCCTTGCGCACACACACAACACGACGCATCAGATGAGTCATGATGCCGGCCGCCGGCTGCGATTTTGGCTTGCAGGATGGCAACAAGGGCAGGTTCGACTTCGCGTTCGTGGACGCGGACAAGGTGAACTTCCTCAACTACCACGAGCGGCTGCTGCAGCTGGTCAGGGTCGGGGGCCTCATCGCCTACGACAACACGCTGTGGGGAGGCTCGGTGGCCGCGTCCCCGACGAGCCGCTCTCCGAGCGGGACCGCGCGCTCGCTGCGGCCACCAGGGAGTTCAACGCGGCCGTGGCCGCCGACCTCCGCGTGCACGTCTGCCAGGTCGCCATCGCCGACGGGCTCACGCTGTGCCGCCGCGTCGCCTGATCCGTATCCGGTTGCCCGCCCCGGCCGAAATGCAGAGCTGTGGGCTGGCGCTGTCGCGTGGTGCTGTGTGCTGACACTGCTCTCTAGTCTGCACTGGAAATGGCCATGGTTTGTTCTGTAATAAGGAACTGGTCTTGAGCAAGAATAAATCCACCAGTCCGCTTGCTTGTGTCACCAATCATCATGCTCAATCTAAATGACCGGTGTGCTGGAGAACGGCAGACTAGCGCCGCCAGATGCCGGCGACGAGCCGGGACCTTCGGGCGCACGGGCGATGTGTGTATGCGGCATTGCGTGCCACAATTACCGGTGCTCCTGGGCCGTGAATGCGTGTGTGTAGTTGGGCCCAGAAGAGTGAGTGGAGCGGCGGTGGGCCCAACCACTTGTTC